>CM067504.1:16492902-16582902 GCA_034509495.1 Acestrorhynchus altus
TGCAAAGTAGTGTTAGCAATAATAATAATAATAATAATAATAATAATAGTAATAATAATAATAATAATAATAATAATAATAAAGTATTGGTACAAACCACGTGTGAAATGGCGCAAATAACATTACTGGAGAAAACACCACGCACAAATATGCTGTATTCTAACGTGTGCACGTGCACTGCACTAACCTGGCCTGTGTCTTGTTGATGTGCATTAAAAGCATAATGAGCAGCAGGCGGACAGAGCAGAAGCGAAATTCCCCACTCGTTTCAGGTGCGACAAGCTGTGTGTACGTTTAGTCAAACGCCCCACCCCACGACCCCCACAACCAACATCTCAGCATCACTATTGGAGCTGCACACCATTTAGCTCAGTGTTCACTCGCTGTATCGTGCAGCTGAAGCAGCAACACACGCACTTCACCATATCTCACGGCTGCCTCGTGCTTTTTATTTTGCGGGTTTGACAGCTGTCACAGGCAAGCAGGAATCATGACTCAGGTGCAAAGGTTGTCTACAGTCAAAAGGAGCGTAATATGCCAGCTTCAAACCAGCCATCCTCGAGCTTCTCTCTGAATGGCCCACAGCCTACTAGGCCCAGGAGGGTAGAGATCCACGCGCAGCATTGAGATAAAGAACAAAAATGTCGTGGTTGCACGATTTAAAAAGTACAGATGCAACAACACAGCCTGAGGAAAACTGCAGTCAGGCGTTCAGCCTGGGCGTCTGCATCAGGCCTAATCCTGATCGAGTGTGTGTTATTTTTTTTTCTTTTAATTTGTAGACAATAAATAAGGAATATATAAATATTTCTGGCTTCTATTTTGAGTGATACAGCTCTGGAGTTAGCTCATACTAACAAACAATAAGGTTAAAAAGCCTTCATTGAACATTTCTTTGCCCCACAAAATCCACTGGTGAATAAAATTACACTCTCCAGCAATTTAGGTAAACACACAATCGTTTTTTTGTTTTCATTCTAACAAATTTATTGTTCTCAATCATTTCTTACGGAATCACTACTGGAAATTAAATTACAAATCAAATCCATCACATCAAAATACCCTTGTTACCTACTGCCAAAGTCAGCTCATATTGATTTGTGCTCCTTCGAAAAACAAAACAAAACAAAAAGAGAACGGTAATACAAAACAAAACAAAACAAAAAAGTGAAACTAAGAAATTCAACAACGAAAAAACACCCCGAAAAAAACAGGGTAGAGAACATTTTTCACAAGTCTGGGGGAGAAATAAATTACTGTTTGGAATAGTTCATATGTATCCCGAATAAAATATTAAAAACAAAGCATTTTAATGAAAAATATAAAGTAAATAATTCCGATCAGCATCTGATCTAATGAATCTATATATTGCCGGCTTTACATAGTCTCGTTTATGAAAACCTACCAAAGAATACTGCTTGGAAATGGCAGCATGGTGGGGTGGGGGATTGGAGGGTGGAGTGGGGGACACATCCACAGCTCTGGCCCCACTCTCGCAGAGGATCTCAAATAAGTGCAGCTGAGGAATTGTCACTTTTTTCTTTTCGTTGTTTCAAATGTCAGTCTTTGATTTTTAATTTTCTTCCCAAAAAATCCGTGTCACGTTCAGTCCTTTACATAAAAAGAGCTTCCAAAGACGTGATCTTTGAGATCAGAAAACGAGGGCAGTCTTTAGGGTTTGTTGTGTGTATGAAAGTGTATGTGTGTGAGAGAGAGTGTGTGTGTGTGTTTGTGTTCATGTTCAGAGAAAGAGCTGGAAGGCAAGAAGGAAAAAATCCCATTCCGTCGTTGGTTTGTCAAAAAATGAACCCATGCAGTCTTCTCTGCAAAACAACAATGCAAGTTGGAAGCCACTGTGAGTTGGATGTTCAGATGTCCACTGTTCAGAATTTTCACCCCCCCTCCGTTTTTCTGGGGGTGGTGTTGGTGAATTGCTGGAGAAGGGGGTTTAACGTCCCATCTCGACATACAAGTGCCTCTCCAACAGGACATGTATGGGGGTGCAGGGAGGGGTCGGGGTTGTGGGTCAGCCAGTGGTAGTGGTGGTGGTCGTGGTAGCAGGGGAGAGAATTTCTAAATGATTGGTTTCATTTCCCAGTTGAAGTCAATGCGCCAGAATTACCTGATGGAACGAACTTGTAGCTGTCACCCTCTGGTCGCCCGGCTCGCTCGGCCCACATATACTTGCATCTTTTAAGTAATCTACTAAAAAATGTCCCTGAAAGAAAAAGCAGACACAACCTTTTAGGTTAAGACATTGGGCCAGGGCCTGCAAGAAGGTTTTGTTTTAAGCGGGCGGTGGGTGGGTATAAATTTGGAGAGGTTAAAAGGGGGTGCATGTTTTTTGTTGTTTTTCCTGTTTTCTTTTCTTTTGCATTTCTCTCTCTGGTGAAAAATATATAACTTATCTGCAGTCTCATTCATATTCCCTCACAATCACAGTATCAAATGGTTTGGCTATCTCGGTGATAGTCTGTGTGATTATTCTTATATAAAATAGGTTTTTGTTTGTTTTGTTTTGTTTCTCTTAGTCTTTGTTTACGCTGCTCTACGTCTCTGTGAACATTCGTTTGCAGTCCGCCAGGAGAGAGGCAGTGTCACCTCACATTGCCGACCTGAGAGTACACCTCCTCCGGCGTCTGCGGCACTCCGGGCGGCGTCATCCTCTTCTCTTTCTGCCGCCGGTTGCAAAACCACACGCGCACTACCTCCTTCTCAAGCTTCAAAGGTTGTCAATGGCGATAGCGATCTCCTGTGCCGAGGGTTTGGGGCACTTGAGAAAATGGCTCTCGAACGCCCTTGACGCTCACCTCGATGCTCGTGCGCTTCTTACGTTTCCGGCCCTGCGCCGCGATCTTGTCGATGCTGGTGGGACTGCCCGTGGACGAGTCGGCTTCCTCGAGCCATTTGTTGAGCAGCGGCTTGAGCTTACACATGTTCTTGAAGCTCAGCTGGAGCGCCTCGAAGCGACAGATGGTGGTCTGCGAAAGAACGTTCCCGTACAGCGTGCTGCCGAGCGCAGGGGCCCATCGGCCTGCGTAAGAAGCCCAGCTTGATGCGCGCCGCTGCTTGAACTGCTTGGCGAAGTGCTCGAGGTCGTCCGAGGTCGGCGTGTCCTCGTCCGAATGCGCGTCGTGGCCGTGGTGGCTGGCCGGATGGTGAGTGTGGTGAGGCGGCGGTGGCGCCTGGTGGTGATGCTGCTGCTGCTGCTGTTGCTGGTGATGGTGATGGTGATGATGGTGGTGCGGGTGGTGCGGATGGTGCGGGTGGCCTGCGTGTTCCAGCTCCGGCGTGTCGCCGCGGACAGGCCCCATGTGCACAGGCTCTGGGTGCGCCCAGCACTTTTCGCCTGCCGTTGGCACAATAAACCGCCAGGCTGCAGAGTAAATAAGCGGCTACTGCGGCTGCGCCTGCTGCTAGCTGATGGACGAGATGTGCGCAGCAGCGGCTGCGGCGGCGGCCGTGGCGGCCCCCCACGCGCCCGCGTGCGTCTGGTGTGGCCCCAGGTGCCGGTGGTGCAGCGTGGACGCCGCGTGAAGATCGTCCCGGGCCGAGCTGCCTTTCACGTCCTGCTGGCCGCCCTGCCCGCCCTGCTGCCCCCCCTGGCCCTGCCCACCCTGGCCTCCTTGCTGGCTCCCCTGCGGGCTTCCCGCCATGCCCACAGGACTCGTGGACCGGGGCGGGCGGCCTCGCTGGCTGGCGCTGCGGCAGCGGCCGCTGCGGCCGCGTGCGGCAACGGCGTCACCCACTGGTGCGTGGCTCAGCATCGCGCGCGCCGTTGCTCGCACCGCCGCCGCCGCAGCGCCCGGCATGAAGTCGCTCTGCGCCATCTTGACCGCCGGCTCGCCGCGGTACCCTCCGGACACCGACGTGACCGCGCCGCCGCTGCCCGTCTGCATGCCGCCGCCAGAGTCCGAGTGCACGATGGAGCCCGACGACAGATGCTGCTGCTGGGCAGTACGGATTGAAGCCGCCGTGGCCATTCCGCTGATCTTCAGCAACGGGGCTGCTGGTCAAGCAAGTCGGTCCCCCCTCCCTCCCTGCTTCTTCTTTATTTTCTACAAACTTTTCTCTCTCTCGTTCTTCTTCTTGCCTCTTCACTTCTTCAACGCAGGCAAAAACTGTACTCTCATGAATTATTCAGAACTTTAAAAGTCTGGCCAACACCATCAGAAAGTGACAGGCGACAGAAAAGCAGGCGCAGTGAAAGGATAAAACAATAAATAAAATCAATATTAATACATAAACAAACAAAAAAAAAAAGATCCGCAGGCTCTACTGTTCAGACGCTCGTGTGCTGAACACCATTATTCCTATTTTAACGTGGGTCTCGAAAAGCCCTCGGAAATCATCAACAGTCCTCCACGATTTTGCAGTTTGTTTTTTTAAAAAATGGAGAAAAATAAAAAAGGAAAAATGTGAAACACAGCTGCACCACCTGGAAGAACTTCAGACGGCAGCACGCCTTAAAAAAAACAAAAACAACAACAACACCACCACAGTCCAAACAACCGAGTGGCGAGAATATCAAAACTGATGGCCTTCTCCTCCCTCAGTTTCTTTTGTAATCTGCTCGCAGAAGTTCCTCAAGTCCCCCTCCTTTTTTTCCTCCCCTTCTCTCTTCTTTGCAGATTCTTTTTCTTTTTTTGTGCTGCTGCCCGGTGCGCTGCTCTCCCTCTTTGTTCTGTTTTGATGTGTTTAAAGCTGCCAAAAGCGCTCAGCTGAAGTACAATCCAGTATTACGGCATAAGAGGCTGCGTTTGCGAGCCTCCCTCTCATTCCGCTCTCTCTCTCTCTCTCTCTCTCTCTCTCTCTCTCTCTCTCTCCCTCTCTCCCTCCCTCTCTCTCTGTCTGACAGTCAGCTCCACTCCGTCCCTCCCTCAGCGCTCGCGGACACGCGAATGTTCCGCGCCGCGCGCAGCCTCCGCGTCTTTGCCCCCCCCCCCTCTCCTCACCCCCCACCCTCCCCGCGCGCGCTTCCCACCCACCAAAATACTGGGAAGTGGAGCGCACGCCTCCCCCAGATTGGACGATCCAGACGAGATTGACAGGTCAAGGGAGGCCCGCTTCAGGCGCGAAGCCCCGCCCCTTCCCCCTTCCGGTCATTCCAATTGGCTGCGTTTGAATTCAAATAAATAAAGCAAGACACGTAAATGAGCACTTTAAGAATATAAGAAACATCACACTAGACACGCTCCCCCGTTTACAGTGCGGGGAGAGCGGCGCTCTGTTAGGCTCTATCTGCTCATATGTAGAGCTGCACACTGAGGGAAATCATTGACGATTGTGATTCCATTGCGCTCCAAATGGAATTGCAATTTCATTGCATGGCAAACACAAATGCATGCCTGCACCCTGCACTGTCACTGTGAATGAAGGTCCAAATATAGAAACAGCAGGGTTCTGAATTGAGCTGGGGTTGTTTTCACATGCTGACACACAAGACAGACTAAACGTGCTGTAAAAGTTGTTGTGCACACATTGCACGAGTTGGGAAGAGCAGCCGACGCATCAGCCGCTGTGAGACGCAAACGAGCGGAAACGGGGCGCGCGCGCTTACAGGCAAGCCCCACCGAAGCGGGGCAAGAGTGAAAGTGGCAACCAAATCGAGGGCAAACTGAGTGGTCCTCAGGGGGATTCTCAAGCAAAAAGCATCCTAATATAAGCAACAGAACGGAGGCAACGACGAGCCTCGTAGTCGTTTTCCAAGTAGCGCACGCGCCTCGTCACCGGAGCCCTGAGGCTGGAGCACTCGGAGACATAAGGCGACACATGTCACAGATGAATTTCGAATTTTTTTTTTTTAACTCGACAGCTCAGGGTGTGGTGTATAGAAAGGTCACAAACGAACTGTCTCTACTGTCAAGGGAAGCCTTTCAATGTGCAGCATTGCTGCGAACATTTGATTGCATTCACCGACAAGAGCGTTAGTGAGGTCAGGTGGTTGGATGATCACCATCCCCGACTCCTCAACAGGTTCCTATCAAGATTGGACGGCGCCCCATCATTCCAGACAACACTGTTCCACTGCCCCTCTAGTCCACGTCGGGCATTAAGCATGGCATGGTAGCAGTAGGTCCATGTCTGTTTATCTGCTCCAGAGAGTTCTATTCCACTGGCAGTACTTCTGTACAGACACTACAAAAACGATATGTATGTATGTTTGTGTGTGTGTGTGTGTGTGTGTGTGTGTGTGTGTGTGTGTGCGCGCGCATCTGTGTCAGTAATGGGTGCAATTTACAGAACTGAATGCATTCATTAGAAAGGGCATCCACAAACATTTGTGGACATAGTGTAGTAGCTGTTTTTAGTGAGTGTGCTAGAGAGCAAATGCTACACTTTTACCCAACCAAACACACACACACACACACACACACACACACACACACACACACACACACACACACACACACACTTACCCCCCCAGTAGACTGGATTTGGATCAGACTCAAAAAAGAAGGAACCTCGTGGATTTGTTTACATTGAGGGCCGCGTGTTCATTAACATACAGACTTTTTTCTTCTGTATCTGTATGTGTGTGTGTGTGTGGGTGTTGTGTGTGTGTGTGGGTGGGAGGGGGAGGGGGGGGGGTCTTGCGTGTCCACGGAGAAGACACGGGCAGGCGCGCCAAAGCTATTTCCAAAAACGTTCACGCCTCCAACTTTTTATTTATTTATTTATTTTTAAATTTTTTTAGAAGTTTTTCTTTATCATCTGAAAATCGCGGGTGTTTATTATTTATTAGTTTTTTTGTATGTTTTTATGTAACCAGATCCTCCGTCCCCTGCTGGCGATAGCTATCGTTTGTTTTCAGCGCAGAGTAAGAGAGAGAGAGAGAGAGAGAGAGAGCGAGAGAGAGAGAGAGAGAGAGTGGGGGAAAGGGAGGAAAAAAAATCCCCAAGTATAACAAGAGACGAACAGTTAGTGCTGATTTTCATTTGCATAAATTTTCATATATTTTAGTGAAAATAATAGCGGTGCAGAGGAGAGCACCGCTCAGTTGAGTCAGAGGGAAGAAAATCTTAGGAAGGACCGAATCGTAGGGAGACACGCGGCCGCTGAACTAGGTTATATTTCAGCATTTGACTGTATTTTTTTCTTATTTATTTATTTTTGGTGTTGTTGATGGTGGGGGCGGAAGGGGGGGTGGGGAATTTGAGTAACTGGCATCGTCAAGGTAAGTGATATTGGTCCTTTGACCTTTTACACCTGCATGATCTAAGATACATACACATATATATATATATATATATATATATATATATATATATATATATATGTACACACACACACACACACGTGCGCGCGCGCAGTTAAGCTGCCCGGTTTTGTAGTGAATGTCCAATAGGCAAGAGTGCAATCAATCAAATTTAAAGAGCGGAGCCTCGGCGGGATTGTAGCAGGAGTCATGTACGAGTGGATATCAAGTCGTTTACATAAATCGATCTCTTCACTTCTGGGTGAAAAGTTTGAGGGCAGTGGAGCAGCAGGTCAGCCTCTAACAGCTCGCAGTGTAACGCGCGGTGGAGGCGCCGAGGAACCGCAGACCCGGGCACCACCGAGCAGCAGGAGCAGCGCCAGCACCGCACTCGCCGTAACGGGTAACCGCGTCCAAACACACCCACATAAATGCATCCAGAAATCAGCTTTAACAGAAATGCACCTCCCTTCAGGTCTGTTCACATCAGCCGAAACACGCACGCGGATCCGCTGCATGTCAGACCTGTTTCACACTTATTCTGAAGTTTGGGGGGCAGTAGAAGATGCCCCCCCCCGCACACACACGGCCCCCATTAGACCGCTCGCTTCATTGACGGCCAAGCATTTCTGAAGCCCGCGTTGGGGTTGCCATGGTGAGTTGGATAAAAGAAGGGAACAGTGGTCGCATTAAGCTATATGTTTGTGCAGTGGAGTCGAGATGAAAGACGGTTTCAGTGGAGCCAAGATTGATCGAGCAGAGCGCCAAAGCGACCCCCTCGGACTCGGACTCGTTTAGCTTTTTTTTTTTTTTACAGTAGTCCGTGCCGGGTTAACTGGGATGACTGTGTGTCCGTCTGTGGCGTATTTTGGATCTCAGAAAAAAAAAGAAAAAAAAGGGTCATTGGACAGTGACGTATTAAGGACGTGCGCTGACGCCAGCAGGTGTCGCTCTTTTTCACCACAGCGACCTTCAGCGGTGAGTGCTGCGTGATTATGGATCATTAGTGTTATTTTTTATTATTATTATTTTCAATGTATAAACCTATATGCTACATACAAAACTCATTGAAGACTATGTTTGAAAATGATAGAGAGTCAAGCTCAGAAAATCTCTTCAAAATAACACACTTTAAAAATGCATGCAGACACTTAAAATTCACAACTGTGCTGTGTTGTATTATCTCGTTTACATATCTGTGTAAAGTAAAATATTATTATCATTATTAATAATAATATTAATATCGATAATAATCATCATTATCATCATTATCATATCATCATCATCATCATCATCATCATAATTGCAATGCTAATCATACTAATACTAATTAAATCATAATAATAATAATAATAACGATAATAATAATAATAATAATAATAATAATAATAATAATAATAATAATGTGTAGGCTATTGGCTACACATCTAACTAGTCAAACAACTGGGCCTAAATGAAGAGGAGACCCGTCGTTTCAGATAGACAGACAGACAAACACACATACACACACACACACACACACACACACACACACACACACACACACACACACACACACACACACACACAGCCCTGAAGCACACGTAAAACTGAGTTTTCAGAAATGTCTCAGTAGGGCAATTCTAGAACATCAGATGTACATTTGTCCCAGATATAAAGTTGTGTTGTTTTGTTTTCCATACATAAATCATACGTTTGAACTCAGTCTGGAGTTTTAGAGTGACAGCTATGTTTAAATAATTAAGGATTCAATTGTTTAATCCAGAAATTACAAGAAATAACCAACACACTGTAGACAGACTGAAGCAGAATATCTACAGGCTAGAAGAAGTTGGTTTGAGTATAAATCAAATCATTCCAAATCTGCCCTCCATTGTTTTTTTCTGTAAGTCCAGTTTAAACTGGCTGCGTTAAAAACAAGGTGCTCTGCTGCTGAAATGAAAAGTGATTTAATGCCAAACCTTTATAAAAGCAAAAAACGCTGAGATGTTGTTGTTGCTATGATGGTTTATTTGTCACTAGTCAGGACAAAGCTGCACGCACGTGACTTCATTAAGTCCCCTTTGGGTCGCTTCCAAAGAGGTTCAATTAGGTGTCGCGTTTTATTTGAATCATAGACAAATAAATAAAATCGAAGAGTATATAACCGTGATACTGACGTTAACACACGGCGTCTAGATTAACACACATTTAACACATATTCAAATATTAAAAAATATCTAATACAAGTAAATATTTTAATGTCAAAGAATGTCAAATAAATGACTGATAATTATATCAATAAATACAGATGTAAAACAGATAAATTATTATTGTTATTGTTATTGTTATTATTATTATTATTATTATTATTATTATTAGTAGTAGTAGTAGTAGTAGTAATATAATTAAATCGATTAGGTTTCATAATTTTATTGATATTAGTACTAAATGTTATGCGTATTACGATCAAAAATAAAAAGAATAATCGAAAGTAGGATGCTTTAAAATGTCATATCACTTTCTTTGTTGATTAAATATCAATAAATGGATACATACGCAGTCTTGTATCCACAAACACATACATACACACAGATGAATGAATGGGTGATTTGGAAGAAGCCGTTGTTTGTTCTCCTGCCCCGACCCCGTGGGGTCTTCAGGGGCTGTCGTTCCGCCTTATTTCTTTCCTTCTGCTCCCCAGTGCGTCATTCCCAGCCGGGCCGGGTTGAGCTCAGCCGCTGCGGAGCCTCCTCTGCGCCTTCTTTAGCGCGATCATCAGCACTCGCTTCAGCTTTCAGCTAAGCCCTATTGATTGTGCCGCTCCTTATTGGAAATCTATGTAAATATCATAATTTGCTTTAAACGAATTCCTGGCTGGCGGAGCTGGTAAACACGGGCAGAGTCTGAAAAACTCACAGCGTTTACGTCCCAAAACAAGCAGGCTGTGCAGGTGGGTTTTCACTCTGAGTGGAGATGGAGCAACTGGCTCTCACTCCTGTTCCTGTTGGAGTGGATGAAGGTGGAGGTCACCCTCGACCACAGTGTCCACTGGTGGGACAGTGGTGGGACAATATTCTGGTTAAAGCATCAGACACCTTATATGATCTGGTCAGTTTGGTTGTTATACAGCAGCTTTCTGTCAGCCGGACAGGCCCTGTCTGAGAGAAGAGAACAGGGTGTGTTGTGGTATGTTTTGGAGTTAGTAACAGTACACTGGTTGTGCTTGAGTGGAGAGATAAGTGAGAAGTGGGTGTGAAAATAACATCACAAAGCTTCAGAAAGGTGTTTCTGTGAGTGTGCATCTTTGTCTACTGACTGTGTGAAAGAAAGGGTTAAACGAGACCTTTAAGGGTCACTGATTGTCCCTACAGATCAAAGGTCCTTCTGCTCTGTGGATCTGTGGATACCAGGTCACACCTTTGGCTCTTTAATCCTTCAAATTGTCCAGAACAAGCCAGCTGGTTTGGTTAAATGTGTCGTTTTCGCATTGTAGGCATAATGTTGGATCATTGTTAATCAGTATTCCACTGTAATCGCACATCAGCAGTCTAATTTGGCATGGACCTTCAATGCGGAAAGGTGAGCCGTGATGTTTCCTCTGCGTATGTAGCCACCATGTGTAGCCCTTGCTTGTGGCTCCTATGTTTTTGTTTGTCAAACAGCGGCATTCCCCCAGGAGAGCGGTTTGTGGTAGCTCCCTTCTCGGGATTACATTAATCAAAGCATTTATTTCCCCTGGGACACAACAGCACGAATCACCCCCAAATCCCAATCAAATTGGATAACAGAGAAACCGAGCACGATGAGTGACCTCTCTGCCTTTTTCACTTCTCGTTTCAGGAGGAAGGACAGATCTCCTTCAATTCCAAGTTCAGTCAGGAAAATCGAGCTAGTGAATGTGTGTGTGTGTGTGTGTGTGTGTGTTTGAGAGGCAGTAGTCATGTTGTACTGTGGTTCCGGAGTGTGTCTAGATGGATTTAGCCAGACCCTGTTCTGTAGTCTGGACAGAGTTGTGGTTTCAGTCAGTAAACAGATATGTATACACTCAATAATGGTGTCAAAAGGGATGGCACACAACTACCACATTTGGTTCTTTTGAGAACATTTCAGTGGATACTTCTTTATAAAAAGACTATTCAGTCTACACAGTGCTTTATGGTTACATTCTGTAATGAGTTCTATTTTTGTTATATAGAGTACGAAAAAGTACAGTTACCAAAACATTAAAAAAAAAGACGTACAGCAGGATTTCCATCACAGAAAAGAACCATTCAACCAGACAGAGAAACATTTTTACATTAACATGGTTCTTTTTAGTGTTTACGGTTCTACATAGAACCACTGCTTTTAATAAAGAGCCCTTGAAATCCCATTAAAACGTTTCAATAATAAATCTTGTAAACACAGTGGAACCCTGATTGGTGCTATATTAAACTTTCTTAACCAGTAGGTTTTCCATAATAGGGAACAACCTTTTAACCGGGTAAAGAAAGATGTTTGCATTCAAAAGTCTCATTTTTTGATTCAGTGTCCTGTAAAAAACGATTGCTTTTATAAAAGAACCACATCTCCAAAAAAAAAAAAATCAATTTATGAACCTTTAATTTTAAGAGTGTTCATGAATTTTTGTCTGGAGGAGAATGACCACAGCCTGTTCTGTGCATGGTTTTATATATGGCAATACTGAAGTAATTACATCAGGCAGTCATTTGGCATTGCTGGTTATGGGCAGTACTGTCCACAAAATTTAGTCAGCATAACGCAATGATGAATCTGGCAAACTGGCCTGATGGCCAACATGGCCATTTTGAAATCCCACTCATTAAGGCAGTTGCACATTACATATGTAAAGACTGATCAGCTATAACATTAGTATCTCTGAAAAGTGAAGTAAAAAAACCTCCTGTCAAAGGGGGAAAGTTTAAGGCAACAGTCAGTTCTTGAAGATGTGTTGAAGCAAGAAAAAATGCATAAGAACCAAACTGTGATGTTCTAGATGAGTGGGTGAGAACATCTACAATGTACAGACTTGCTGTGACTTTAGTTTTGGTGCCAGATACCAGAGGTCACACACACACACACACACACACACACACACACACACACACACACACACACACACACACACACACACACCCACCCACACACACACACACAGAATTTGTGTGTTCAGAATTTGCACAAAACATCAAGCTTTGATTGAGTAAGTACAGACCTGTCGACATAATAAATCTACAGCATATGTGGGACCTCGGGTGCAATAAACACCACTAGCAATATGTGGCCTATTACAGGTAATGCAAATAAAATAATAGGGCCGTAATTTTTCCTCATGTGTTGTATCAAAGTAGCCAGCCCCGCAGTGCTGGAGATTCATGGGGAAAAACATGGAGTAAATGTTGGTCCCTTTATGGAGCACCCGTGTTCTGCACTTCCCCGCTCTCAGGCCAATCAGGGATAAATGATGGGCCCACTGCAGGAGTTGGCTATGTGCTATGTGCTGGAGGGGTCTACCTCACTGATGACTATGCCAGTCGAACAAACGTTTTGCTGGAGCAAAGCTGCGGAAGCACACACACTGGACACTGATTAAAAGTGAATGTTCATCATAACCTACAAATGAATTGAAAGTCTATGTGCCACTGTTGGAGGTGTACACACTGTGTATCACCATAGATTGTCCATTACTGCTCTATACTCGGAAAAAAAGGTGTAAAAGAGGGTACATAGGAGAACCACTTTTTGGCTTTCAATAGATCGAGAATAGAGAACAATATTATGAATGTATGTGTGAAGAGCCTGTTTGAAGTTTAAAGAACCTCCACACAACCAGGGTTATGAGACCACTTTTGAACAACTGAACGACTGGTGTGTGTATGTGAGAGTACGACACCATCCGCTTCCTGTATGTATGGGCACGCTCGGCGGTCGGGTAAGGCTTGATTCATGCATGCCTTATGTACATTCAATGCTAATAACCCTGTCTGTGTTTGAGCTCGGCCTGGCCCATTTGTTCAGAAATGGGTTTGCATACATCTTCTGTGCCTCACACTTGCTTCGCATGTTCCCTCAAAGCCCAGCTCCTCCCTAGTGCCACATCCTTCTTTCTCTCTTTTACTCCCTCTTCCTCTCTCTTTATGCACTCACACATACCTGCAGGGCAACAAAAGCAACATTTAACAGTACTACTAACTCCAATCTGACCTTGTGCCAGCACTGCCCACCATTCAACACTTGGGTCAGACAGCTCAGAAGCGCACAGCAGCCTTCGGCCGAGAGATCACTCGATGTATTTTTGATCATCCACGGTTGGACTTGTGTTCAGAATATGCATATCATGAGTGTCTAACAGTGCTCTGAGCCTGAATAATGTCCAAAGCTAAAGGAACATATGCATTTCATGTATGAGGTTGAAAGGTCAATGAGTCTAATTTGTGGTGTGCATGGTATTGCCTGCATGGTACAACCAGAGTATGTGTGCAAATGGGATGCATTTTGATGCAAACTTGGGCACATGCATTGGAGCCGTCTTTAATTTGATTTGAATGGCCTGCAGATGCAGTCTCAAATGGAAGGAATGTGGAATCTGCATGCTAACCACTAACATTTCTGTTTCCAAACATACACGAATACAAACGTGGTGTTTAATACTCACATATATATACCTCAGACATTCAGTCTGGTCCAAGCATCGAACATGAAATCCATCTGTCATCACCAGCCAGGCCTCTCTGCGGCCTTTCAGGTTGTAGTATGTTGATATTTTGAAGGAACATTAGACAATTAGATATGACTTGGAAGCAAATGGCTTTACAATGCACGAGAATGTAGGTTTAGTCCAAAGAGGTTGATATTTCAGCTCCTTGGTTTCAAATATCCCGAATTTACATATTAGTTTCATATCAGATCCAGTTCCAGATCAATTAATAGCATGAAATAAATATTACATGTGAAAGGGCCATTGTTTTATTTTAAACTCATTGCTTTTGTGATGTCAACAAAACTCATCATTTGCATAAGTTTTTTAATTCAGCATCCAGTAATTTAGCTTCTGTCCTTTTCTGCTTATAAACAATGATTCAACTGAAACTGATTTTGATAAATAAATGAATGTTTTGACTGTATTTGATCCATAAACCAACACAAGTATATATATAGAAAGAAAGTTTCTACGGGTGTTTCTATATGGGTAGAGTCACTAAAAATGACTGTAATGAAATTGGCAGTTGGTCGGTGTTTTGTGATACACACTGTAACAAAATTTTTATGAAAAACTGTGATGCAATAAAAGAGTCATTTTGTCCATTTTGATTTTAAATCAGGTTTAGATTCTGTAGATATAGGCTTATGTAAGGTTTATTATAGTTCAGTTGCATTTAATAAATGTTTAGTTAAAAAGCCAAAGTGCTGTTCATCTACAGGGCGTCTAGAGGGGGCCATCAGAAGTTGTTACGCTGTGTGTTGTTTTTACTGTCCAGCAGGAAGCAATTGTCTTTAAAGCTCAGTTTTAGCCATCTCTTGTGAACCCTGTCTCCTTTCTGTTGCAGACGAGTGCTCTCCCTCCCTCCACTCGTCCTCATCTTCCCATCTCTCCCTCCTTCTTCAGACACTGGGGCCTCTATGCTGGACCTGGCCTCACAGTGGAGGGACCAAGTAGCCATGCAGCTAATGCACACACACACACACACACACACACACACACACACACACACACACACACACACACACACACACACACACACACACACACACACACACACACACACACACACACACACACACACACACACACAGTCTCCCCTGGTTCAGTTTTCAGCTCACTCTGCTGCTGCAGCCCTTAGCCTGCCGGCTATTTTTCTTTGAGAGACTATAAAAATATGCAAATGCTATTGTTAAAGAAGAAAGTGCAGGCATTGCCCCCCCACTTGTATTCCTGCTAGTCTATAGAGCACAAGGCGGAAGGATTTCACTTTTGTCTCTTAGTGGATATGAAGAAAGACAGAAAGAGAGGGTGAGAGAGAGAGAGAGAGAGAGAGAAGAGGAAGTAGAGTGGAGTGGGGGTTGCTAGTAGCATACGCACTGTAGCTGACCAGGTAGAAGGGACAGGATATTAAAAATAGGCCCCAAAAGCAAGCCATCACCCAGTTATTATGATTATTATTATTATTATTATTATTATCATTACTATTTTTGTTTTCTTGCCTGCAGTTGAGAGCACTTTTTCATCATGAATGACAGGCCTTAAACGCTCCAAAATCAAGCACTTAAAAAGTGTCAAAAGTAGGGGACCAATCTGGAAAAAAAAAAAAAAAACAGCCCTCACGGTACTGTCGAGAGCACACACTTTTTTTTGAAGTGATTAGGGAAGGCAGTTCAGATCAAAGGCTTTGACAACTCCGAGTGCCCGCCAAGCCTGAGCCGCAGTAATCGCGCTCAAACCCCAAACACAACACAGCTCACACCCCTCGAGCTGCTGCGCCACGCGACGCAGCATAAACAGATTATCAGGGGGACAGAAAATGGGCCGGAAAGTAAATATGGGATTAGATTTTTTTCCCACTCAAGACGGCTGATACAGCAGAGAAGATTAGTGGAACATTGATAGGTAAATATTAATTATTAGCCAGAGAAAGAGAAAAAGTTGCAGTGATTTGTAAGAAATGTTTCACATTTAAGAAGAGATTAGAAAACCCCTCAAACTGCAAGGACCCATATAGGCCTACATGTCAATCCCCCAATTTCAAAACTTAAATACTTTATAGGCTTGTACAGGGTTAGTACAGGTATATAAATGAAATTCAATAAGAAAAAAGTCCTCAAGCCAAGGCCCAGAACTTCAATATCTAACTTGCATTATGATTCAGTGCCACATCCTGTATATTGAAGTAGCTTAGAAGTTCTATCGACAATTGAATGTCAAATCAAATTACAAGTACAATTACAATTCAGTATATTTCAGTATTTAGAGTTAGTTTTCACACTGAACTGGACCAATTCTTTAAACAAATGTTCATGTTCAAATGATCAAATTTATACACGAACAGAAACTTGAATGCAATGAAAAAATAAAGAGCTTAATAACTTGGTACTGAACATTATTGTTTATAATAATGACCACAGTGTGAACATATGAGCCATACTAATTTAGAACAGGACATGGGAAGAATAAACATGAGTCCATACTTGATTAAAAGCTCACAGCCCGCCTTTTAGTGAGCTGTGTAGCAATAGTTTACGTCTTGTACTCTCAAAAAGAAATTCAGTGGCTGATGTAACCAAGTAATCCAAGTGTTTTGGTTTAAAATGGTTCATGGTGCAGAAACTTTTCAGCTGGTATGTGATCAAACTTCAAGAAATGTGGCTGAAATAGTGTCAGCTATTGAAAAAATGTTGAAAAAATGTTGAAACAACATTTAATGTTAATGGCTGTGAAAAGGTTAACAAAATATTCACAAATCAACGTAAGCAATGTATTTGATGTAAATAAATACAAATCAGTAATATTTATAAAATTTTAATCTACAAAACATAAACATCCTGCTGTAAAAATACTCATAGACAAGAAATAATTGCACCCTAAAGGAAGTTTCAAACTGCAATGTTTTGAAAGAAGATAAACAATAAATTATTGAAGATTGTTATTTAATCTCTGTATGGTACCAGGCCACCATATTTGCCAATGCAACATGACGGACATCTTGGCATGGAGTTGCCGAATGGTGTTCTGTGACAATCCATCCCAAGCGGTTTGAAACTCTCATGGGATTTGACATCGAGCATGGTGCCTCCAAACACAGATTTATTGGTTGTCTCCAATACAAAATCAGCACTCGTGACTGAACATGACCCACCATTCTGATTAACTCTGTGACAGTCTGGCATGGTACCACTCTAGTCTTTGGTGATGCTGACACAGTGTTAAGGGCCGTCATAACGGTCTGTGTGCACGTAGTCCTGCATCATGCAGCCGTCATGCAGGTGCTGACACTAATGGGATGTCTCATGGGGGGCATCCCTGTTCGCTGACTGTCAGCAATTTTGGCTGCTGGGTCAATTCACATGTTCAGTACAATTCATTGGTTCTTCTATTCGTCGTTTATGTAATTCTTCCAGATCCTTCATGTCACTGGTATGTGCCTTCTTCTATCCACTACTGCCAACAGTGTGGTATAGTAATCTCTGCATGACTGGTATCGTGCATAACACTTTGATAAGACTATCCTGCTTCTCACAGTGCGACACCTCATGAACTCCTCATGAACTGCTCGGATTCTTTTTCAATTCTACTCCAAGACATACTTTGCTTGTAAATAAAAAGTACATGAAACAGGATTACAGATGAATTCATTCAGGTTCAGCGATAAGGCCAGTCCTTGCTTATGTCACATGCTTGGCCAAGCAACAAACTTTAATCATTGGCATGTCTCACAATATCAAACCTACATACCAAATTTCTTTTCTGTCAATTCCTTCTAGGTGCAACTATTGTTTTGATGATGAATGTATGTAATTATTATCTTAATTATTTAGCTTTTTGTTGGATTGACAGTATAAAGGTATGTTAAAAATATATACAAATATTTACTTATACAGTATTAATAATAAAAACTGTAACATTAAGGTTGAATTATACAAAAGGCTTTGTATTAACGTGAACTGCCAGGTGGGTTATTGATCAGAAGCAGGTGTACTGTTTTCTCCTGCACAAACACACTTTTCTTTTCTAGCCAGTATAACCAGTGAAGTCATAGATCCACATGTTAAAATTTCTTCGAGGACTATTTTGGCTCACAAATGTCTCCACTATAAATATAATTATTTGGGCCAATAACCTTTTTGAAACATATCTTCACACAATATTATATATAATAACTCAGACTGGGTAATAATTTCATCTGAGGTGTTACATTTTCAAATGGCCGTGAACAGTTTTGAACATTTCACCTTTTTTACATCTGAGACATTTAATTATGGAGAATGGAAATGGAAAATGTGCCAGTTTTTACACCAGGAAGTGTTCTATGGCCATAAAAGGACTCCTCAGAAATGTACTTTACACAGAATATCACCATAAAAAAAACGCCCTTCAGTGAAGAAATTCAATGCAGCTGACTTGCTTACTTGCTGTTTGAGGTTGATCCCAGTACCAGCTAATGTCTGAGGTACATTGTTAATTTTTTTTTGTAGCTACTGGAGAGGCATAAAATGACTCAGTGGATCCACCACAGACATTGAGGGGTGTAGTCATAACTGTCATCAGAACCCCCTTGTGTTACAGGTTCTGGTGTGATGTCACACCAGACTTTCTATGGTAAAGGAGAGCTGTCTTATAAAAAAGAGTTGTATGTCCAAGCTGCAAAGCTGTTTTGTAAACCTTGTTTTTTAAAGTGTATACACAGTAAAAAGGGATCAAGTGTAGTGGATTTTATTGATATAAAATGTTGCTTTTGTTTTCTTGACCTTTTAATTTTGATATTTGTTATTTCAGTATTTATTTGAGTTGATTTGAATCAGAACAATTCTTGTCACCACATGGCATAATTTGACACAGTAGGTTAAACGTATTCCTCTTAAGACTTACTGTAGATTCAGGAACTGCTATGAATTATTAGGTAACTATGAGATTCATATGAACATGAAGTATTTAAGAGGGTGGGAAACTGTAGTGTGACCCTGCATAAATGCCCTTGGAGTGTACTGTGTTCTTAAATAATTTATTATAGTTACTGAATAATATGTCTTAATAACTGAACGATACATCTATTGTTCATGAGGTTATTGAAAACTTTTGACTGGGCTGCCAGTTGGTGAGGATCAGTCTAAGCATTTCAGGGCCATTCTGTTCTACACAGCTTCTAATGCTAGTTTGTTTTTATATAATGAAAACATTGGTTGTAACACCTTGGGGAGGCTGAAACAGAGATACACCTCAGTAGAATCTCCTTAATAAGTGTAATAGCACTGCAGTATCATAGATCATAAATACACACAGTGATTCTGGATAAAACTATTACAACAAATGAATGAAATAAGGTGAATACATAACACAACAACAACAACAACAACAACAACAACAACAACAACAACAGTAAATATTAATATAGATATAACAACAACAACAACAACAACAATAATAATTATAATTATAATTATATTATTAATTATATTAATTATATTAATATAATAATATATTATTATAAAATTCGAAAATAAAGACAAAATTATTTTGTTTTGAAATGATGCCAAATTATTTCTTGGTCCCAGAAGAACAGAAGAGCCTCTTCATTCATTGGATAAGGGTTCTATCCCAGTTAAAGACGTTTCCTTTATTGTGTGTGAAGATTCTGTTGATTAACTTACTTCTACTTTGTCATAATGTAAACATTCTATACCAGTTAGTTTTTCCTAGAACCCTCAAATGAAGAACCTTTCTTAAAGCTTAAAGAACCCTTTTCTAAAATAAATGCTCTATACTAGTTAATAGTTTTTCTTAGAATGCAATGTGAACATTCAAATGTAAAGAACCTTTCTTAAAACTTAACGAACCTCTTGTTCTGTGCCAATTAAATGTTTTTTCTTACTTTGTGTAAGGATTCCAGTGTGACGATCCTTTGTAAAGTTTAAAGAACATTCTGTTAAGGTAAATGTTTCTTTGCTTTTTTTCTGAGAACTTTTTCCAAAAGTGAAGAACCTGTTTAAAGTTTCAGGAATCTCTGCATAATACGAACATTTTATTTGAGTTAAATATTTCATTAGAACCTTGCATGAAGAATCTTTAAGCTTAAAGACCTCCATATAAGGTATGAGTTCTATACTGGTTATTTTCCTAGAATGTGTTTGTGAAAGTGTGACGAACCCTTAAAGAGTCTAAGCATAATGTAAAGAAAGTTTTATTTATTTATTAATTTAGATTTAGATATCTTCTTCACATATGTAAACGTTTTAAATAGGCTGACTACAGCCTTCTTTTCCCCAGATATATCCTTGCTGCATAAAATGTCAAGATTTTACCTGCCTTTATTTTATTCATGTATTTATTTTTTACATGGGTATGAAAAACACGTTCTGTAAAAGATTGTTGGTTTTATACTGATTTTATTTTAAGATGCAAAGGAGCTGATTTAGTAATATAGGCTATTTTTCATTGATTAATGAGAAAATGTTCATGCATTGATGTTCATTAACATACCTGTCTGATTTTAAATACATTTAACTGATACTGGTTTTATAAAAGAGACCTACTTGAAACTCATGTGTCTCCAGTGTTGTAGTTTTTGAAAACCAAAATATTATCTGCGTGCAGTTTGTGTGTAAATTAATTTTAAAAGGTCTCTATATTCAAATGTAAAGGTTCTATATCAAAGATTCATTTCAAAACCTTTCAACTGTACAGGCCACAGTGTACTGGCTGCAGTGTACATGCTGCAGTGCACAAGCCACAGTGTACTGGCCAAAGTGTACTGGCCACAGTGTACTGGCCACAGTGTACAGACTGCAGTGCACACACCACAGTGTACTGGCCGCAGTGTACTGGCCACAGTGTACAGGCTGCAGTGTACACACCACAGTGTACTGGCCGCAGTGTACAGGCCACACTGTACAGGCCACAGTATATAGGCCACGGTGTACAGGGAGCAGTCTCACCTAACTGACTGTCCACCTCACTCTGTGATGCCACACCGTCCTTTCCAACAATTCATTCCTTCTGTTGTGTTTTGTTCTCCCTCTGTGGACTCGACTGTGAGCTGTTAACATGGCACTGTGCTGTCGCTGATGCGTTAACAATAAAGTTTCTGTGAGCACAAGACGCCTCTCTCTCTGCCTGCTGTTTACCGTGTCACTCCGAGCCACTCTCACACTGCCCACTCTGCCCCGCGCTCCCTGGCCACCATCCAGAACCCTCGGGTTCTGAGTGGTCCCGGGTCTCTGAAGAGAGGCCAACAAATGGGCCTTTCAGGCGCTCACGTGGCAGCAGATGGGGTGGTGTGCCCGGGCCACTCGGAGGAAACTTCTCGTGTCGCCAGCCACGGAGAATGAATTTACTTTTATCTGCCAGCTCAGTGGACTACAATGAGCCTTCCTGTGCACTTAAGCATGAGACAGCAGAGTAAGGGAGAGGGAAGAGAGAGATATAGGGAGGGAGAGGGTGGGAATGTGTGCATGTGAGAGAGAAGTGGATGAGTGAAACTACTTCCAGGCTAGGTTTGAAAAAGGCAATAAAATATTATTTGAAACTCATGTTTAGTTTCATTACATTACTGTCCAGAACTGCTAGATGCAGATACACTCTGTGGACTAAAGTATTGGGACATGTGGTGTGTTAAGAATATTAAAAAGTGTTTATCTACTTTTGTTGGAGTAACCATTTCTACTGTTATACTGTCATACTTGTTTAGGAGAATAGCTGTGAGGATTTGATTTCAACATGTGAGGTTAGGATGTTTGGTGATTACCACCTACCTCATCCCCAACTCCTAAACTCATCCCTCCCAAATGAATTGGATGGTGCTCCATCATTTCTACCATCATTAATCCATTTATACCCTTCTTGCCCACACCTGGCGTTAGTCAAAGTGCTAATAAATCTGTTTGTTTTTCTGCATCAGAGAGCACTATTCCATTGGCAGTAGTTCTGTATAGGAGTTAGGCAAGATTTGTGTGTGCATTTGCACATCTCTCAGCAATGGCAGCGACTTAAAGTAGCTGAATGCAGTCATTAGAGGTGTCCACAAATATTTGGGCATATAGTGAATATCAACATTTGAAAATGTCTTCCATGAAAAATATATCAGGCAATTAGTATGTTTTGTTTGTTAGATCACACTGCCATTTGACAAACCTCTCCACAGCTCAGACCTGACAGGCTAGGAGAGTCTGACCAGCTGTTCATTCATCCACACCATCACATCTGGCACTTATTTTACAGTGCATTCGAATCTTCCTAGGTTCAGCACATCACTGACTCAAAATTCGCCTCCGTCAGCATTCACGTTCACTCACACCATGTATGTTGTCTCTGTGAATGTGTGTGACCACTCAGCCAGTGAGATAGTCATTGATTTCCTGATCATTAGGAGTGACCGCCAGAATGGCAGCTTCTCAGCTGACACTGTTAACACTGGCCTCCACCCTCTGACCACTCTTTAACGAACAGCAATCGAGTGACCAGGCCCACTCATTGACCCCAGTAGTCACTATGGCCTGTCCTATTCGCTAACTACACACAGTCATCTAATCGGCTACCAGTCCTCTACTGAATAGCCACTTCTACCACTCTTTGCAATGAGGAATTGAAAGGTTTTCTTCATACACTATATGGAAATGAGTATTGGGATGCCAGTTAATAACTTTTTCTTTTGAAATCCAAGGTATTAAGAAAGAGTTCATCCTGCTATTGTTCCATCTCTTTATAGCCCTATAGCCCACACCTGGCATTACATGGTTCACGTTTATCTGCTCCAGAGAATCCTACACTAGAATGCAAATTTTGACCACTGAAAAAATGATCTCCTATTTTAAGCAAAAACATTTATTTTTCCTCTTTAACATTTTCAAAATAACAGAAAAAGAAAAGGTCACAAAACAGAACTTTGGGCTCCTTCCATGCTAAGTACCCAGTACACACACATTATACCCCTTCAGCCCACAAATGGCATTAGGCATGGAGCCAAAATATTTATGTTTAGAATGCATGTCCACAAACCTTTGGACTCACAAATGTAATTCGTATTTGAGCAACATTAATATTTGTTCATTATCAATTTGAATTGAACAGACTTTTTATTTAATTTGTGTATTATTTATATATTTTTTGCTTTTTTGTTTATTTAAACAAAACAAAACAAAACAAAACAAAACAAAACAAAACAAAATGAGGTTATTTATCAATATGGGTCATAAAGATATTGAGAAATGTATTTATGTTCAATATCCTAGCTGCATGGCTTTAGAGATATACTTTTAACCACCTCCTACCCACACACACACACACACACACACACACACACACACACACACACACACACACAGGCCTACCTGAAGTCCCAACATCATGGCCACAACACTGTGTACCATGGTTGTTATGTGCTTATATTCTGCAAAATAAAACTATATTTCAAAAACACTAAAAGGAGGGTTAAAATAATTTAGATGGGTAGAAGTATTTTACTTAAACATACTAGTTGCTATGGCCATAAACCTACTTGAACTACTAACTACATTGGATGCTCTTGTGTCCCCAATGTCCCCTTTTTTAAAAAACAAAATATGGTCACCCTGCATAACCCTTAACCTAACGCTAAGTTTATCCATAATATAAACTGAACATTTGGTCAGTCTAATCCTTACCCTAACTCTAAACCTAACCATGACTAATGTGAAGTTCTTACTGTTTCTGCAGGAGTTTCAGTCCTTTAATTCCTTTCAGAAGCTCCATAACACAGAAAAAGTAGCATACTTATTGAATGCTGGTTTTGCATTTGGCAAAACATCACCTCCAGTGGATGAGAGCTCGATGTGAATCCTAATACATGAATAAAGTGAATGTGAATGTTACAAAGTTACTGGGCTACATTTTAGTCTCTAAAACACACATACACACACATACCTATATCTTGATGGATCTTATCCACACATCAAATGTTTGTCCTCAGAAATGTCTTCTCGTAATCCAAGAAATCCCCAACATATTCAATGAAAAGGGAATAGTTTTAGCATGGACGGAGGTGATGCATCCCCACCAATATCCAGCAATAACTGAAATGCCCTCCCCAATAATTTGATTCCTGGTCATAGAATTAGAATGGATGACACACCCCCACTAATATCCAGCAAATTGCGCCCCCTTCCACCCCCCCATTCTCAAGTTGCACCCTCCATTCCCACCAATGTTAAGAGGAAATCTATGCCACTGTTCAGTGATGTTGAGGTGTGGATTCTGGGGTGATCTATCCACTGTTATGAGAAAACCAGCAATTTCTTGACTCGATTTAGAAATATTTCTCTCAGTAAATCCTTTCTAAACATTCCTTCAGAAACACAGTCACAGAGTAGTGTAGTCACTCTGGAAGTGTGGATTTTGTTCTGTGGTTTTACTACAGGCCCATGAGATTTTCTGAAACAAATTGCATATATTGGAGACAATCATAGTAGAACAGTTGGTAAATGGAATTTTATAGTTTAAATCTACTCAATTAGTTTACACACTGGTCTAGCACCCACTGTGAAAGGTCTACCACTGGCACTGTTCATCTCCTGTTGAGCAATTAAAAAGCATAGCTGCTAGTCCAGAATTAGAGCTTCTCACTTCCTTGATGCTTGTGTATGTGAAAGAGAGAGAGCGAGATTGAGGGAGAGTGCCAAGGAGTGTAAATGTTTGTGTTGAGAGGGATAAAGAGAATGAGAGAATGTGTGCGTGTTGCTCTGATCAGTGAACGAGTGAGCCATTTTGCTGGCCGGTGCTTCTCTCTCTCTCTCTCTCTCTCTCTCTCTCTCTCTCTCTCTCTCTCTCTCTCTCTCTCTCCCTCCCCACAGGAAGGAAGCACCCTTCAGTGGATGGTGTGGAAATGAACTCGACAGAGCGGTGAGTGTGTTGACCCCACACTGCCCTCTCTTCTCTCCCTGCTGCCCAAGACTCACTACGTCCTGCCTATTATCACCTGTCCAGTCCATTAGACAACTAAAAAGACACATAAAAAGCTTTTAAAGTCCTAGTGCAGTTTTGTTTTGATGTCCAAAGTTAGTTTTATTATTTATGTGACTTGCATAAATGTACACATAATTTAACTTACATTTCATTTATGTCATATGTCCCTATTGAATGTCAATATGACCAATACATTTATAATGGCATGCAGAAGTATGGGCAACCCTCCCAAAGTGATAAGGTGACATCCAAAACTGCATTATATAAGGCATGTATATATAAGTGGACAAAAATATGCTTTTAGGTATGGCATAATCAGATCTATTTGTGATTATTATTAGCCACACAGTCTTAAGTAAGCATGTCATGATTCAGGCATGTAGTTTGCACTATATTAATTAGCAGGGTATAATATACTTTCATTACTTGTTAGCTTCATTAGCCTTCACTGCAAATGAGCATGTCTTATCAAGAGAAATCATCTGAAATTGGTCAAAATATCTTCTCATTTCGAGTTTGTTGAAAGAATGTTACGAGATTAATGAACTTCTTAATGTCTAAACATTATTTTCTTGTTTTCAGTGATTTATATGTAGTACATGTATCTTATTCCACCAGCAGACCTCAAAGTGTTTTTTTTATCGAAAATAATTTATTGAACTAAGTATACTATAGTGGACAACTATTGAAATGGGATGACATATTTACATATTTGTGTTAAAATGACAAACATCATACAGTATAAGTAAATAATCCCTGCCATTCAATTTTACATGAGAAGGAACTTTTAAGAAACTTCTTAACTTTTACTGGAATATTTAAAAAGGTAAAATGTATTCAAAATCATTTTGGAGCATTTCCATTGGTCCAAATTGATTTTAATACAATGTAAAGAAACAACTGCCAGATTCAAAATATGTAATACAAAATCCAAATCAACAAAAATGGAGATTTATTTAATTGTCCAAAAAATGTTTCTTTTTTGTATTTGTAGCTTAAGTGCAAAACTCCAGGCACTGAACATGCTATGGATGACTGGTCGCATATGGCACAAATTGTGTAAATTATATTTTGAACAATTGAAATGCTTCAGAGAACACTAATGCAGATCCAGACACAGCCCATCTGACCAAACCAAGAGCAGGACCCAGAGTCAGTTTTTCACCTAAACACCTCCACATTTTGTTTCCTTTGAGGAATGAATTTACAAAAGATGTGGCTGCAGCATGATTGTTTAGATGAGTACCATATGAGTACTGACTGTACGCCCACTGGGCAAAACAGCTGGGACCTTAGGGCCTCTCTGCATGGTATGCTAGCCAAACTCCCAATAATGGAGTGGCTGATGGAGCAAAGGGAGGAGAATAGAGGCAGATTGCGGGAGGAGGCGGCACCTTTGAAGGCAGCAGGTAGCAGGTTTCTCCCACGGCCGTCCGCCTGAGCCACTCTGGGTCTGCAGAGTGCTGGCCCCCAGTGGCACAGGTGCTGTTGCTCGCTCCAATTTAGCTCAAAGCTGCACTTGAAACGGCACGGCTGTCACGGTCAATCTGTAAGCCGAGACAGAGCCCTGCCTTGTGGGAAGGGGGGCATCAGAGCAGACTGGAGTGAGGAAAAGGGAAGGAGGTGGTAGGGAGGGTGAGGTTTGTGAAGAAGAGGCAAAGCTCCCCCTCCTAATTCTGCTTTTGCCATGCCTTTTCGCTCCTCACCGCCCTCCCTTGACTGTCCTGTTACTCACCCTTATATGTTCACTGTATGAGCACTCACCCATAACAGCACAAATAGAGGGCAGGGCAGTCAACAAGTTATTTACTGCAGAGGAGATGCTCGGCCCCCACACTTCCAATCTACTTCCGTAGACTGAGGGATGAGGTGGGGGAGGAGTCAAAGAAGGTGCCCACCTCTTATGTAACAGCAGAAGGTCTGATCCACATACTTTGTTTGGCATACCCCTCTCAACTCCTCATGTGAATATTGGAAGATGTTGCTATCTCCCAGATGTGCAGATGTGAATGCTGTTACCCTATTAAGCACAAAAGATAAGCCTAATAAAGATATCATAGCATATAATTTCAGGCTTGGCAGTGTCTGCAAGCACAGACCTTTCTCTTAATTAGCCTATTTCATTCAGCCTTCCTGATTTTACTTAACGAAAGACATGAATTGCTTGCAAGACAGTTTCCCTCGGGACAACCCTGTCTGATTAACCATAAGGGCTGCCCCATATCTCTCATGAAATCAAACGTTCTTCTAGTGAAACTACTGTCGTTGTGCAAATCTAGACGGTTGATGAACACTGATGAATAGCTTAGTACGTGCTTGTCAGTATGCTAGCACTGAGAGTAGAATGGATGGATGTGCAGCATCAGCATGAGTTCTTTCAGAATCTCCCTGACCCACGCTGCGTGTTCCTCTGGCAGCTCCGAGGTGCCTTTACACGAAGGAAACCAGCAGCTGGGGGAAGACAAAGCGGATTGTCAGATTACAGGGAGCATCGCAAT
The DNA here is from genome assembly GCA_034509495.1 of Acestrorhynchus altus. Taxonomy (NCBI): domain Eukaryota; kingdom Metazoa; phylum Chordata; class Actinopteri; order Characiformes; family Acestrorhynchidae; genus Acestrorhynchus; species Acestrorhynchus altus. The sequence goes on from CM067504.1 coordinate 16,520,225, forward strand.
CCAGGAAATGTTTCCTCATCAGAGAGCGGCCGCTTTAACTGGTGTTGTCTTAGCCCCAGGCTACAGCCCACTATATGCTTGGGAGCTCTTTCACAGAAGACAAGGGGAGAACAACATTGAATGCAAATGGGACCAAGCGTCTTGCAGACGTTGCACCGAGCCTCAGAGGCATGCTAGCCCTTTACACACTGACTTACTCAAACTGCCGTGTTGGCTGGGCTTGTGCAGTGAAGGCAGTTACAAACTACCGTGTAGGGATAAAGTCCAGAAAGCCTTGTCTCTACAAGTGATACATTTTGATGCTGTCTCATGATCATAAACTGATTATGTAATAACCCAGAAGGCCCAGAGGGTCACTTTTGGGAAGTTTAATGCAGGTGTATTTGGCAAGTGTCTCATGGACTTGACTTGCCACCCAAAAATGCATTTCCAGGACATACTGGGAACCCAGGTATTTTGTTTTATTTGACATGGATACCTGAAGATTCTTTCTCGTTTGTTCCCCCATTAGTTCTTTTCCAGCAATGTGGAATGGGTTCTGTTCCAGTTCATGCATTTCCACCAACAAAAATAGGTTCCTGAAAAGTTTGTTTGCAGCAGGAACCAAAGATTAGTAGGTTTATCAGCACGAAAAAACACTGCTGTGGGTGTGTCTAGTTGTATAGGAGCAAGGAGCAATGACATACCATTCATCTCACATAGTGTAGTCTTTTACATCTTCTTATAGGCAAAAGTTGATCTATTTTTGATTCATGTTTGATTTTTGGAGAAAAACAAACATCTGTAATAGCACAAATGCTCACAGGAATTCTATATTCATCTTCTCACTTCCTTTTACTGATGTTGGGCAATGTCCTCTGTTGATGACATATTCTGCAATTTATCCTCAGTTCCACAAAAACTGGTGTAAACATGAGGTGGTTCGCTAAAATCAACAAGGTTCTTATAAGCCTGAATGAAACCAGTTCAAGAACCAGAGAAAAGACCTATGTGTATAGGCCATCTTGGGAGGGATGACAGTAACAGGGATTCAGTCAATATGGATTGTTTGGTATCACCAAATGGCACAAATGTCTGATTGGCAGTCAGTCCCTAGCAATGCCTCAGACATGTTCTCTCTAGGTGGGCATGATGGTCCTCCCACAGTGCCCAGAATTGTGTTTTCTTAATGACATAAGAATTGATAGTTAGTGTTGTTAGTCAGTCGGTTAGGTCATCAGCAATGTTGTGTTTGAAAAGATGCAGTTGACAAAATTGAATTTGGACAAAATTAGAGAGACACTTCTGCAAAAGTATTGGCACTTAAAACAGTTTTATATACAAAGGTGATGAAAATAACAATTCAGTGTGTCCTTTGTTGTTCATACTGCAACAATATGTCACATATATGGCTTTGGGCCACTTTTACCCATTGTGTGAACATATCCATAAAATAGGGGTGTCAGTCCTGGTCCTACATTGCCAGCTTCCTACATGTCCTACTTATCATGGAAATTACCAGGTGAGTTGAATCAGGGGTGCTTGAACAGGAAGAGCACAAAACTTTGGACTCTGTCAGGATTGTCTACCCCACCGAAAAAAAATAGCTTTGCTGCAACTTCCACTCTGTGCCTGCCACATTTATTTATCAATAACTACATAAAATCCGGTCTGGAACAACTCTCAATCACTTTGTTGTGGCAGGGTATACTTGAGGGTGCAACGCCAGATATCCTCAGGACCAGATTTGAGAACGTCTCTTCTGGACAAAGAAAGAAAGTGCCATTGATAAATTGATATCTTGCAAGAATGACCTTGCCGTTGACATGCAGGCACGCTTAGCTGCAACAGTCAAAAGCAATTTCAAAAATGTCCCTGCATATTTACTGGAATGATCTTCCAGTATAAGTTCCACAAGCATCTGCATAGTCATCAGCAGGCAGTCTGGCACTACGCAGTGTAGCATGACCATGGAGAATGGAATGGTTATGCCCCTATGCTCAGTGCCAGCTGAGACCGGTGTCAAAGTTCTGGCCAGTGCTCTGGTGCTCCTTAGCACATCCCTCACCCTTAAGGTGGCATACTTTGCATGCCTTCCAGAGTGAAAAACTGACCATCGGAGGCGTCCTGTGGCTTTGCAGGCTCGGGGAGGCATGTAGAGGACCCCGCCTTTCATCCTTGGGCTTCAAACAGAGCCGAAATTGAGTTTTTAGCCAGTTTCTGCCGCTCCCGCTAACACAGCCCGCGCAAGATGGCTTTTTGCCTGAAGCAGCAGCAGGGAGTCCTTTCAAAGGCTCCCACACTCTGTGCGCACACACTCGCGCACGAAACGCATGGGAGCCTGCACACAGAGGACCCTCGCAGAATCATTTTCATGCACATTGGAAGAAAGAGAGGGAGAGAAGTTTGTATCTAAGCCCTCGGAGGCATATGCTGGGGTGCGTGAGTGCGCGCATGTGCGAATTGGAAACTGAAGCTGTTGATGGCTCCTCTTGTAGCCCTATTAGTGCTTGCCTTAACAAAGTGCGAAATGTACTCTTATGTCAGTTGAGTACCAAAGCTGGTCTACAGCCTAGCCGTCTCCCCACACGTCTCTCTCATTATACCATTTTCCTATAGCCACATATGGAGAGCGCATTCAGGAAAGAGAGAGAGAGAGAGAGAGAGAGAGAGAGAGAGAGAGAGAGAGAGAGAAGTCGTGGAAGAGAGTTGGCAGTCAGGTGAAGGGCTAAACTGACAGGATTAATGGTTGAGCTACTGGAGCTGTGCAATTACATGGCTCACTGTGGTACATTTTTCATTTTGGGGGACTCTTCTCCTCCCCTACCTCTATCTATCTCTCTCTCTCTCACTCTCTCATTCTCACTGTGTATTTGCCTCTCCCGGGGGAGACAGTGCAGTCCTACTGGTTTGTTTGTATTAATTATTTTTCCCTATGCAAATGTGGTTTTATTTAATTGCAGCAAAGCAAGTGGTGGGCTCTGAGAAGAAAAGGGGTGGGGAGGTGTCTGTGTATGTGTGTGTGTGTGTGTGTGTGTGTGTGTGTGTGTCTGTGTGTGGAGGGGGGGGGGGGGGTGGTTGATGAGGGGAAGGTGTGTTGAGGGGGCAAACTCATTATTGATTCCTGAGCCTTCTTTCTGGAAGCCATTGCCATTACGTGCCGTAATCAATCTCTCCTGTGCTCTCACTTCAGCATGGGGAGAAAGAGAAGTGCTAATGTCCCCTTACTGCATCAATCAGAGAGAGAAGGAGAGCACGAGAGAAAGAGAGAGTGGCAGAGCGCCCTTGGATGAGCTGTGTTAAATGGGGGCAGGGTCTTACCAAAATATGTATTCATTGCCCTAGAATCGAGAAGTTTTAGATTAACTTGTTATTTACTCTTAACCACTTTACTTAAGGACAGCTTTCATATCAATATTCAAACACTGATGATGGCTGATGTAAGACTATAAAATAGAGGCTTATTACAGTTTCCATCAATCGTAACTCTTGCTGTGGTAACTTGATATCAGCTTGAGTGAAACTGGTCTTTATGATCTGATGTTATTGCCCACCAACCCCCACCCCAGTTAGACAAACCAATGAATATAAAGGATGTGTAAAGATGATGATCACTGCAAAAACCAAACCAAGCCAAAATTAAGCAATCACCATCTCTCTCTCTCTCTCTCTCTCTCTCTCTCTCTCTCTCTCTCTCTGAGGAGTTGACAATTCATGCAAACACTGATGTAAAATCATTGGGAATTCCTAGAAATTTCATAATGTTTAGAATTCTCCACAAGACACTTTTTAGATCCTGAAAAAGAAGGCATACCTGGGAACAAGAAGATGTCCGGTCAGTTGTATGAGCAGTGTGGTGCAGCAAGGGGAGTAAGTCATCTGAAAGACTCACTGAAAAGTTTCAATCCATGCCTGATCAGTGCCTCTGTGTCTTGCAGTAAGTAAAGCACTATACAGTTTGTGTACATTGTGATGTGTGCGTTCAGATAGCACCCCCCACCTTACCCAATCAAATGCTAGCATATCTAAACATTATCTGGTCCTATATAACATTGAATAGAGGCTACAAAGAGTAAAATATAACATTTAGACAGAAAGTATTTCTTCTCAAATGTGAAAGACACAAAGTGATTTTTTTGAAAATAATATAATAAAAAAATAAATTACCATAAGTCAACCAGGTTTACTTCAAAATAAAATATTTTGATCACACCCCAAACCAAACCACACCAAATAAATGAATATTATTTGAACAACAATGTATATGGCCCAATTGTTTACTTTTGCATGGTTCAACATTGACTGGTTCAATTTGACCCAGGAAATGATTGCCTGAGCAGGTTAAATATTGATGCTGTCAATTTTTTCCTGCAAAATATGAGCAGGGTCATGTCTTTGCCATATGCATATCCATATGCAAACCTACACCCTAAACCCTTAATGCACTTTTGAAGGTTCTTTAAATAGAAAATGTGGAGGAACATCTTTAGGTGCTTTAAAGAATCTTCAAGAACCATCAATCTTTTAATGTAGCTGTTCCAATATTTTTGACCATACTGGGAATATACGGCGCTACCAATCCGCTATTTCAATGATCACTTTCCGGGTCCATCTGAGGAGACAGTCACCATTTTACAGCTGTGGATTATAAAACTGTGCTCTTGAAGGTCCAAGTGATTGTGGTTGTTTGTGTGTGTGTGTGTGTGTATGTGTGAGTGTGAGTGTGTGTGTGTGTGTGTGTGTGTGTGTGTGTGTGTGTGTGTGTCCTTATGATTGAAGCTCTTGATGGATCCTTTCAAGTGCACAATGTGACTTGCTCCAAGCAGAGATGAGACGTGCACACTAGTGAATAAAGAGCGGTACGTTATCAAACTCTGCCATCACAATGGAGAGACTAATTACCCGCGGTCATGCTTGTGCAATGTATGTGTGTTTTGAGAGTGGTGGCCATGGTTGTGATCTACTGGCAGGGATAAAATGACACTAGTGCACTGACTCTTGTCAGATGGCTGAGTTTTACTGCTTGTTATTTATGATCACTCACTGCTGGACATTCCTCAGAAGTAGGTGGGGCTAATGGAATTCTGGCAACAGTGAGGGACACCTTCCTCTCAAGCCATCAAACCCTGCCTCCCTACATGTTAGTGGACAGCCAGCATCTCTTGGTCCTGACACCTCTTGGATCACTTACCGAGAGTGTTTACAGATGTGTGATGAGCTCATTACGGCTGGGGAGTATTAACGGACGTCCCGAGATGAAGCAGATAAAAAGAGCCTGCTTGGAGCTCTCGGCAGAGAGAACAGGGGGGCTCACTCTCTCTCATACTGAACCAGAGGAAAAAAACCCCTCAAAGTCATTTCTCTAATCCGACTTGACAAGACAGAGGCTCAGTCAAATCAACCTCTCTCTTTCTCTCTCTCTTTTTAACCCCCCCCTCTCCCCATCCCAGCCCCTCACTTCTCTAGAAGCCTGCAGTGCTGAAGTCCTAGCACAGGCTCTTAGTGGTGGTGTGTGGGGCTTTCTGAGACAGCTGATACACACACACCCCTCCATGAAGAGAGGTAATTCCCTCTGTACTATGCAGTAGGAGCAGCTCTAATCCTTTTCTACTCTGCGCTCCTGGGTCTGCACAGGGAAGATTGCACCTACTGTGCATGGAGGGAATGCAGTTCTACATGGGAACATGTGACTCCGCCTGCACCACGGCTTCAGCACTAACTGCAGTTTTCTTAAGCTATGGTAAAAAAGCGTGCAACTGCAAGACCTCACGGTGACATTACTGTGAATAATTACCACATTTACAATGCTATAAAGACATCAATATTAACACAACATTTAAAACAGTATGTGGAAAATCATGATGAATTATATTACATTCCATGACAATGGGAAAATCTGGTGATACAGCATCGGCATTATATGATATGATGAAACCTTCCTACCATATGTGCTAGATTAAATAGCACACCTGCCCACAGTGTGACTCTTAGGCCAAAAAGAAAGTGATCCTTAACATATCTCCCCCAACACAAGATACTTTTAACTATCTTTATTTGGAATACAAGAAAATTCAGGATCAGGATCAGGGATGCTATCATACCCCTGCAGCATAGGGTTAAGGGCCTTCCTCATGGGCCCCATAGTGGCACTTTAGCAAACATGGGTGTGTAAAACCCTGTAATCTACTCTAATCACTGCCAACATAGCAGACCTCGGTAGCAAACCCACAACCCTGCTATTAATAACTAAGTGCTCTAATCACTCTACCCCACCCTGCTAATGTCATTTTAGTAGGCTTGGGTATTGATACCACTCTAAACACTGAGCAAATACTACCCCACCCTGCCAATATTGTCATCTTATGAAGTTGGGGATCGAACCCACAATGCAGCACTCTAACCTCTGAACCACTTGTATCGACACCCTACCTCTCTAACCACTGAGCAAATACTACCCAACTCTGCCAACAGTGTCATCTTAGTAGGCTTGGGTATTAAACCTACAACCAAGTGCTATAAACACTGAGCCACCACTAGCCCATTCTGCTAATATGACTTGAACTCACCTTGTTTTTGAACCCACAACCATGTGAGCCATAACCCCACCCACAGAACTGTCACAAAATTGTATTTTTGAAGTATTTTATGTATGTAACATGTAAACAATTGACTTTATAGACATCTAGATTTGGGCCGCAGTGACATTTTTTTTGGTATTTCTAAGGAGAATCTTTTTGACAATAATTGTTTTTATTTGCTTTGTCATTTAAACAGCAAAGTTAGATCATTATATGAACCAAATACAACATATTTCAAATTTGGACAAAAATGGATGTCTACATCAAGACATTTTAAGACTGGCCTAAAATTAAACAGTAATCCAAATCAACCTAGAAGTGACACTGGTGTGTGGAAATCCCAGCAGCATCATCCAGACAATTTCTGCAAGTTTAGGTGTTTCTAATAAAGCAACACTAATATAAGTTGACAATTGTTGACTAGATAAGATCTTCAGGTCTTTTTCTCCAAATCAGCCAAAAGCCAAAAGGAATACAACTACTCTATATGGAGGATATACGTTTCAAGATCCCTTTCTGGGTGATTTCTGCCAGAGAAAATGAAATATCTGTCCATTCTGCAGAGTTGGCCCAACTGCTGATTGAAATTCTAAGCTTGGCAGCTTTGAGGAGAAACGCAGAATCCTGGCGAGCGAGGTTAGAAGGAGGGGGAGGCACGCTGAGAGCAGCAGGCAGGCAGTGGATAGAGTGCCTCGCTGGAAGCACTGGCTGATTGGACACGCTAGTTGGAGCCGAGCAGCCTGGCAGTGCCCGGGTATTCCAATGTGCCCAGCCCAGGTCTGGCAGGAGTCAGGGAGTTTGTGAGGGACACCCCCACAAGAGGCTCTTCCCTTTGGAGGGAAGAGAATCCCTTATGAACCCTCTGTTAGACCATGTGCACCTCCCTCTCAGGCCTTACTGTGGGGGATATCATGTAGCAGTCATACAGATTAAAAGTCCACAAGGTTGGGGAGTGAAACCAGCTTTGGCATGCTTGCTGTCCCATGCCATGCAGTCAGTGCCAGGGACAGGGCGATAATCTGCACTAATGCCGGCTGTCAGGGCTGCCAGACCACCCTCACCACCACCAACACATACCACTACATGGACGCCTCTGCCACTGCCAAACCCAGGGCAGCAGGTTGGGAAGGCTTGCCTTTAGTGCTACAATTGTTTCAGTTTAGAGCTGGGAGCGAGCACACAGCTAGTAATGATTTCAGCATACCGTATATCAGGCTGCACAAACCTAAAGCCTTAAGGGTCCACAGCAGCACAGTTTAATGCTTTCCATGCTCCAGCACTGCCAATTCAACCTGATAATTAGCTGACAAGCTGAGTCAGGTGTGTATGAGCAGGGAAAAGCCAAGCGTTGCTGCAATCCCCTGCAGGACCATCTTATGTGGATTTAAGGTTCTACATGATACCAGTGTCCAGATTCAAGGACAGCAAATACACCTTACTGAGTACATGTTTATGGCAGGTATATTGTTACTTGATTTGCTGTGTAATATTCTTCAGTTTTTCATCTTATTTTTCGGCTGGACTCCATCATTCCAACTCTAGATTGTTTGGTCTCATTCCGATATACATACAAAGGGTTTATCATAAGAATGAATGGTGTGCAAATATCTTTGCAATCATATTGCAACACTGTGGCACCCACTAACATCAAGATAGCCACCTACAATACCATAACAACCATGTATCAGCCTAGCAGGAAGTGAAAACCATTTGAGCTACACAACCATCCACCTTTTTCTTCAGGAAATGCACTTTTCATGTCAGACCTTGTTAACTTGTTGGTACACCTTGTTGGTGTACAGTCAGGGATTTTGCAATTTGAAATATGTTTGTCATTCTCTAGCCCTTCATCAGGGGTCCATTTCTGACCACAAGACCACAGTTGGCTGGAAGAGTGTTTGCAATCTAATGGTGGCCTTTTGTTACTTAAAAGACCTGGAAGCACCTGATACAGTCAATGTAACATACACAAAAATATGCCATTATAAAATTCCATAATGAGTTCTGTAGCTGCTCAACAGTGGTTCTTTAATAGTATCCATTGCTATTGATGGATGGAGAAGACATTAGCTGATAAATCGTGCTGTTGACTCAGTTGACTGAGCTTGGTTAATGTCTGCCAAGGTTACAATGCTGGTTGTAGTTTTTGTTCCATTAAAATATATTGAGGAAAATGCAGCAATGACTGCTTAGGTGTTATTTTATTTTTACCTTCACACTAAAGAAGTGAAAAAGTACAAAGCTTGTCACTGGGGCTGTACACTATTAAAATACAATAAAGTACCTTTCAGTACAAACCCTTTTCACCAGTCATGTTTTTTGTTCTTGAAGAATAATGACAGACTGGCAAGTCAACAGAGTGTTATGGATGGGTGGGCTAAATTTTTGGGATCTGGGGGCATGTTCCTCTGGATAAATGAATAAAATCCCAAAATGTCTGTTCACAATATATTTTTAGATTAGCACGTTCTATTGTAGTTATATGAAATTTTCTTGTCCTTTTTTCTATTTTTCTTTGACTTCAACAGAGAGTAGTCTCTCCTGCGTCTCCGGTGAGTGAGCTCAGCCTATAGCAAAATATTAAATGCTTTTGTCCATATCTCTCATATGTCAAAAATAAGAGCTCTACCAAGTTTTGAGATCATTTGCATTCTATGCAAAATTACACATCATTGAACTGCAATCAGTGCATGGGGACAGATGATGGAATCAGCCCCAGAATCAACCTGAGTTTCCTGTAGTGTACCCTATCTCCAACCATTATACACTACACCCAACTCAGAATTGCTTTTAGATGAACAAGGCTATTTACATTGGGTGTTCAAAAGGCCTACAGGAAAGCCTTGTCTACAGCATGGTTGGTGACCACAACCTACCAGATTATGGGAGATCTTTTTTCCAACTTTTACCAAGCAACAATTCAGCCTATGGCACTTTGAGGATGCCTTGGACTGAGCAGTCAGCCAGCCTAGTGGAGTGCGACAGCCTGCTGCAGCAGTGTGAAGAGGTCACTTCCAGCATATGCCAGCCAGTCAGACTGTCCTGCCCAGGGCTGGGCAAGGGGAGCCTGGCCCCGCTCAGCTACCAGCTGGCCTGGGAGGTGGACAGGCACTCCACTGGGGGTTAAACTGCCAAGCAGGAGGATGGGAGGTGGAGACAGCTGAGGGTATGAGTGGCAATTGTGCGTACAGTATTGGTCTATGTGTGTGTGTGTGTGTGTGTGTGTGTGTGTGTGTGTGTGTGTGACAGGATGCATGACACACACTAGGCTCAGGGAGAGGCTAGTGTCAGCTTGTCCAGGAGGCCAGATGGACATGAGGAGGGGTTTGAGCTCAGTTCAGGGGGTTTTGGGACAGAGTGACAGGAGAGACAAGATTTCTCCAGAGCCCATACTGTGCTGCCAGATTGCCCTATGTTGGCCTGCTTCCTGCTCCCTGCAGAAACCTGTTAACCCCCACTTTTTGGGGCTGCTTAGAGACTGACATGCATTCACATACACATACATACCTACACAAGCACATAGGCATGCAAATAAACATAAACACACACACACACACACACACACACACACACACACACACACACACACACACACACACACACACACACACACACACAAATGCCCAAATGCACACAAGTAGATTGGACATTCTTTGTAAAATAGGTGTCAAAATAAAAAAAAATTACAATTTGCTAAAAGCAACACTGAAAAGCAAATCCCAAAAGAAGATGGGATGGTTGAATGTGAAATGCCTCATTCTAGAGAAACATATTTAGTGTTGTTGTTTAACAGTAGAGGTGATTGTAGGAACCATATATCTAAAGAGTTTTAGAACACATCACTTTCAATCATAAAAAAAGTGAAATGGTCATGATGCCTGATTTATTTTTTGAGGAGGATTAAAACAATTATGGTCACTTTGGACAGTAAATTTAATTTAAACCATCCAATTTAAGTGGTTAACAGTAATGATGTACAAGTATTCCCTGATACTATACCTAAGTACCATTTATTTACCTCAATTTTCCACTCCAATTAGGTAGATCCAATTACTCAAACCACATTAGGACTCTCACCACATATGATGCTCCAGGAAAAAGGAGGGTGAAGAAAAGTGCGGACTCCCATTGGAAACAAATCTGGATGTTAACATCTAAGTATTTTGCAACAAACAAAGTAAATGAAGTCTCTTATAAAATTCTATTTACATATTATCCTGTAAACCAGTATCTTATCAAATTCAAAAAGGATATTGATGTCAACTGCTCATCCTCTGATGCAAATTCACTTATTCTGGCGTTGTACCCACTCAAATGAGTTCTGGAAGGATTTAAATTAATCATTGATAATACTGAACCTGAGTTTGTATTTGTTCAGTTAATGTACCATTTGGCCGTGATCATCATAAACATTATAAACATAAACTATCAGGATATTACATTGTTCATCTAATTGTAATGTTGGCAACATTTCATATTTACAAATAAATTTCAAAAGAAATTAAACAATACATAAACTATTATTCTCTAAAAATAAAAAGGTTATGTGGAAATGGATTTGTGCACTTTATTTAGTATATTTTTGTTAGTGATGAATTCCCCCAGCTTTTAAATTGCATTCTTCAATTTAATTTAAATCCTGTATATGTTATATCTATATTTGGTATTCCCTATAAAATCTCTTTTAAAAAAAGGAAAACAAAAGAAACTGCTGGTTTCATAAATCTCTATGTATCATATGCTAATGATCACCACTCCACCCCCAACCTTTCTATGTCCTTGATCTACGTACCGGCAATATCAGGAAGAACATTCCCTGACTAAAACAAATGTGGCCACAATCTAATCTTATGCGTGGATATTTTTGCAATTGGGGATAGTTTTAGATGGTTGCTGGGGTGTGGCTAGGAAGCTAGGTGTAACAGTGCAAAACCACTCCCAGAATGAAACTGGTCTTGATGAGGATTGTGGTAAATGGACATGGTCTGTATTTGGCCTGGAAGTGCAAAGGAATATGAATGTCCAATTAGTTGTCAGACCCGATTTGTTCCATTGTGCAAGTGGACTCTTTGTTACCACAGATCCATTCCACACCTGAGATGGAAGATGCTGGTGGACCAGTACTAAAAGCTGTTGGTTCTGGGCTTAGAGAGAAGACTCCATGTCTTGTCCTTCATATACCACTCTCAAAACAAGTGTGGGGGAGTTTAAGCTGTTCAGGCTAGAAATCAGGCTGTGTTGAAAAGAGGTGGTTGACAGGTTTGAGTGAGGGCACCAGTGTGTCCTCCCCCCAAGTTCTGTCTATCTCTTTCACACACCTTTATGGCCCTTGAGTCATCCCTATTCCAGGTGCATCCATGCCAAAGACAGTGACAAATACGCACACACACACACACACACACACACACACACACATACACACACACACACACACACACACACACACACACACACACACACACAGTCACATTTACATTTCAAACTGCAACTGTGTCTCCCACACATTCATTATTTACCAGCCCCTGGCCAAAGTGGAGAATGCCTGATCTTCGTTCTCTTTCCCAAGGTACAGTATGTGTCCTCTTCACTCTCTCTCTCTCTCTCTCTCTCTCTCTCTCTCTCTCTCTCTCTCTCTCTCTCTCTCTCTCTCTTCCTGGTACCTCTCTTTTTACCCTGCAGATTGATTGGGAGGGAGGAAGAAGGTGCGTAAATGACTTCACACCTCAAGAAAGGCATGACTGAGTGTATGTGTGTGTGTTTGTGTGTGTATGATGATGATGCTGTATTAGGTGTTGATTACTTGTAGCTGCAGCTGACCGAGCTGGCAAATGTGAAAAATCAAATTTGATGAAGCTAAAAAATCATATGTATTTTGTCAGTTTGAATAATTTTTTTGGATTGGGCTTTTCCCCTCTATCAACATAGACATTGTTTCCCAGCTATTAGAAACTCATCCTCTCTGGATGGATCCATTTGGAGTTTCTTGCTTCTTTTATTTGCAATGAAAGCGCAATACACATCTCTGCAGGGGCATCACCCAAAGTCTGACAAAGCACCACTATAATCATCTGGACAAGAAAGATATACCATGACCATACAGCATGATTGCAGACACTACATTTCCTATAGTGCCTCAACAACTTTCCTACTGATGGTTTGAGTTCACATGCAGCCATGAGTGTTGGTAGTTTCAGGGTTGATAGTAGGAAACCATGAACCATGAAGAATTCTAATGTTTATTTTAAAGCATACAGTCCAACAAAGTGATTAGGCTATATATGACCACCAAATCAAAACACATTATTTTAGATCTCAGCTCTTATCTTTTGGTCTAACTGAATTTAAGGTGAATAAAAAAAGTGTTTCATTTCCAAATAAGTGAAATAGTTTCACAGTTATTAACCTGAAATGATTCAAATTAAAGGAAAAGCAGAACATGGAAAAGATGTGGGAGAAAGAGCACAGAGGAAGAACTGAAATGAGAATCAGAACAGGAGATGGAGCGAATAGAGGATCAGATCAGGCAGAAGGAGGTAAAGGAGGATTGAAACAGTGAGAGAGAGAGAGAGAGAGAGAGAATAATTAGAATGAGAAGAATGAGTGAAAGGAGAATCTGAACAGGGAGAAGGAATAGGACATGGGAATGAAACAAGAATCAGAAGTGGCAGAATCGGATTGGGGAGAAAACGTGAAAACAGGAAAAAGGACTGCCAGGAGAAACAGAACAGTGAAAACTGATTCTGAAAGAGTCAAAAGGATTGAAGAGACTGTCAGAATAGGGAAAATGAGTGAAAGGAGTCTGAGAAAAAAGAGAAGAACCAAAAGGAGAATTGAAACAGGCAGGAGTGAGAGGAGAATCAGAGCAGGAAGAAGGATCAATGTGTGAATCAGAATTAGTAGAAAGAGTGAAAAGAGAATTTGAACAGAGAAAAGGCAAAATGAGTGAAACAAGAATCAGATCCAGGAGGAGTGAAAAGGGAGAAGGGGTGAATAAGGAGTCAGGACAAGGAATGGAAGTAGAAAATAAGTAAATGGGGTAAAATCACATACAGATTACTTAGAAACTTGTCGTCTCTAGATTAGAGTTTCTTTAATTTGCAGCTGTATGCATCCTTGCAGAGGCATCATTCAAAGCTGAATCCAGGTCCACAAAGTAAAAATCTAACCTAAAATTAAACAATGAACTCTCACATGTATTCACAACATAGGTATACAAACATATTTCTATGTTTAAGAGTTTAACAGCAAGTCAGACATGGAGCAGTCAGAGTATTCACACTGATATGTCTGGAACTTCCAGAAGGCCCTGACTGACTATTTAGATTTTTTTTTTTTGGAAATGAATAATGAAACATGTATTACTACAAAACTTGTGGAGTTTTAAAACAACAAGAATGATGATTCTATTGAATAATTTTTTCTTATAAATCATTAAACTTCTCTGAAGTCCCAGAAGGCCCTAAGGGTTCCACACTGCTTGAAACATGCTCTAGGATAAAATAGATAACTTAAAAGAAGATATGTGTTTGAATTTGCCTCCAAGTTCCTTAGGTTCTGAAAGGTTGCTCCATATTATTCCAGCCCAGTAACAGTAACCATCAAATCTATCTGGCCCTTCAGTGATCACCAGCTTCCAAGCAAAAACATCCACGTGGCACGGGGCAAGACTGTAGAATCTTCTCTCAATGTTCAACATTTTTTTTGAGAAAATTGTTCTGTGCAGCTTCTTCAAACTGTAATGTGTTGTTTTGCACTTAGAACCAGAGATCTGCACTTTGCAGGAAGTTACATGCTGCTTTTCTAGACTTCATGTCTCAGAATAACATACAGATATGATACACATACCATTACAAACTACAACGACCAAATGACCTACCTATCTAACCGTAGTGGTCTTTATCATTGTGTGATGAATTATCAGTCAGTTATCCAGCTCGGAAAACAGCTAAAATTCATTCATTTACAACTGAATTAATCCCAGTTTAAATTCCAATGGAGCCATCCAGTACATGTTTACTGCTCTGCCCACATGTATATGCTCAACCTGCAGACTCTGATTGATCAGCAAGAGAGGATGGAACTGATGGCATCAATGACCCAGATTTTGGGTTATAGAGGAAAATGAGAAGGGAGGAACTATTTGCTCTCTTTTCTTTGCTTACACATTATTCAAATTTCAAAATAAAAGTCCTGATGAGGAATAATCCGGCAGGATTGTTGAGCTGTAAGAAAAGTGGGATGTGGGATGGCTCTGTCTAAGTACAAGTAATCGGATCAATACTGATGTACATGTGTAGAGTACCACTTAAGTCCAATCAGAGCAAGAGATGCTCACAGCTGGTGTTTTTTTATTGCTTTAAAATTATGGAAATTATGGACCCTGCAACATTCTGAGGCACATAAGCCAGTCCTATTGATTGTTTATTTTGGTCAGGATGATCATTCTTCTAGACCAGCTAAACCATCAAACTCAGAAACAGCTAAAACATCAAAAACGTACCCTGTACTGGGCAGACTGATTTTTTTTTTGGGCAACTTGGTTGTTGAGTTGGTTGTAAAGTAATCTGTACTCACACACTCGTACAAGCAACCTGTCTCTCTCTTGCTCTCACTCTTGCTTTGTCTCTCATACCTCCCCAAATGCAAAACCCTGCTCAGTCTGACAGCACCCCTTGGCAGAGACTCCTGGCTCCAGCAGAGCAACAGAACCTGTTTTCTGCATCTTACTCTTTTTTTCTCTCCCCTCCTTTTCTGCTGGCAGGTAGGCAGCCACCTGCCGCCATCGCTCCCACCGATCTGAGATCCAGGGACCCCCGCCAAGGCTCAGACACCCTCCTGGCTGGCTCACCTCTCTGCTGGCCACGCTTCACGCCTCGCTCCTTGCGTTAAACAAACCTACACTCACCAGGCCTGCTGATAGGCATCACGTTACAGTAGGGAGGAGTTGCGAGCCCCTCACAGACTGCTATAAACTAGAAGATTTGGCCAAATTGCAACGTCGCTGCTGGTCATGTGCTTTCGGAGCTCAACTAATTCAGAATGAACCCAAACCCCATGCTTTCCTAGAGTCCTGGCAGCTTCTGTTAATCAACAGGAACTTGGCACATGCTCGCACTCACACCAATAACAGGTGTTATTTCCACATATGCTTTTTTTTCTTTAACAATTTGTCTTCAGCAGTGGAACCCAGTTAAGAGCGTGTAATTTAGCACATTTGCTCACCTTATTATTTTTTATTTTATTTTATCAGAAACAGCCTATCTATGGCCTGCAATCTGTTGGCTGAAACTTAGCAAGGATTAGGTAATGGGAAAAGGCCACACTTAGGCCTTGTCCCTCTTTGTTCAAAATAAAGAGTGCCCTTTTTGATGGGATGCAAATGTGTAAAATGCCATTGTGCAAATCTTTTCTTTTTTTTACATGTTACAGTGTGTAAGACTGTAATGTAAGTTGCCCTTATGTGCTTTGTATGGCAATAAACAGATTTTTACAATTTTGTTGCACAATTGTGTTTGCATAAGACCTAGGCCTTCAATTCAGGCTACATCCATCATCCATCCATCCATTTTCTGAACCGCTTATTCCTGAATAGGGCCACGGGTGAGCCCAGCCGGCAACTCTGAGCGCAAAGGCAGGAAACAACCCTAGACAGGGCGCTAATCCATCATAGGGCGCAGGGGGTTTTTGTTTTGTTTTGTTTGTTCCCCCTGCTCTGACCCATGTTCATCTATTACTGGACATGGGTCTATTGAAAAAAGACCAGGCCCTATAGTCCTGTAGACCGGGCCTAGTACTGTTCTTGTGTTCTTGTCAAAGTGTCTAAAATTCTTATGCATGTCCATTTTTTCTGCACATCACATTCAGTTTACTTGCTGTCTAATATTTGTCCAATGTTCAACCTTTGACAGGTTCCATACTGCAAAGGCACACATAGCTTTTCTAGTCCCTGTAGAAAAGTACTTCCAGTAGAATAGGACATCCTGAAACTGATAAACATGAATCTGTTGGCAGCATGTGATGCCTAATGCCAAGCATAGACTAGAGGGGTATAAAACATTGAAATGTGGAGCAGAGGAACTTTGTTTCTCTGGAAAGATTGTGTTTCATCCAGTATTTAGGACAACAAATGACTGATTTCACAGTTGAATAATCTATCAATTATTTAAACACATAACCAATTATTCAGACTATGAATCATTCAATTATCAAATAACTGTTATGAAACTCTGTCTTAACTCTGTCAGCTAGAAGTTGTTTTATGCTTATTTGCTAACAATGAAGATAAATGAACCTTACTTTGAAAAGTTAACTTTCCTGTTTATATAAAAGATCAATTAAACTCTATATTTTACTCCTGTCAAAATTTGACACAGTCGCTACAGAGCCACACTGCTCTGTAGTTAGTGTAATCAGCAAACTGATTGGTTCTTTTTGTTAAAGGTTAGGACTTTATCCATAACTGCAGGCTGACTGTCTTTTTTGTATAAGGGCAGGACTTTATCTGTAACCACAAGCCGATTGGCTTTTCCTGTTGAACGCCAGGAAAATATTCATAACTGAAAATTGATTGGCTCTTTTTATTGAAGGGTGGGACTTTAATCTGTTACAGATGCCAGGGGCACTTCAGGTGCTAATCAGATTTTAACTGGGGCCAAAAACCCTGTGGTGCCATATCTTCATCTACCCAATTGCAAGGATTTTTTTTTTTTTTTTTAACTTTGACTTTTCTTAAAAGCCTCCCAATATGAAAACCTAATAAAAAAATACTGTAATCTTAAAAAAAGCATGATTCTATTGAATAACACTTTCTAATTCCCCCACATCAAGAAAGTGTCTACATATTTCCCTCTACCTGTTTCCTTCACCCCACTTTCCTTTAGTGTGCTCTTTGTCATTCCTTTTCAATTTCCTCTCTTCAGGGGAAACACAAGTCAGAAAGTGGTTTCCTTGAGACATGTGTGTTTTATTACATATACTTACCTCTTTCCCCTGTAGTCAGAGGGCATTTTGGAAGGTTTGATTTCATGCAGTGCCCTGTTCAGAAGGAAATCTCAAAGAACATATGTGTGCCATAAGCTGCGCGTGCTGGATACCCCATAATATCTTGGCAATGTTACAGTTGTGGGTTCATTCACCACCTGTGGGCTCAGTTTGTGTCTTGCACATGCATGAGTGTGAGGTTTTGGTTTGTGGTATATGTGTGTATCCATCCACACACAGTGCACCTGGGTGATAGATATGACACACACACACACACACACACACACACACACACACACACACACACACACACACACACACACACACACACACATATGCACACACACATGCACACACAGCTGCAGGTCAGGAGGAAGGCCCATGTGGGTTCTCTTGACAGCAGGGAGAAGGGATAAGTGCTCAGCCCACACCAAGCAGCCAATACCTGCACTCAGCATAGCGGTGGGTCAAAGCAATCCTACTTGCCTGCAGCCCAGAGCTATCTGCCTCCACTCAACTCATTTGCACCTCACAGGAGTGTGTATAGCGTATATGTATACGTGTGTGTGTGTGTGTGTGAGAGAGAGAGAGTTTACATTCTGTAAGACATTAGACACATGGGTATTCAGTATGTGGTGGAACCAGTCATGGCAAGAAACACAGCTATCTAGAGAAGTTTGCAATGCTAACTGCACTCCTGGCTTGACTTGTGTCCAGCAGACATACAGCCTATAACCTGTGACCTGCTCAACCAGTACCTGCTTATGTGTATTAGATGCACTGTATATTTAAATGCTTGAGGACACCCCTACGAATGAATGCTTTCTGCTACTATAAGTTGCATTCATTGTTGACAGATGTGCAAATGCACACACACACACACACACACACACACACACACACACACACACACACACACACACACACACACACACACACAGAAACACACACACACACACACACACACACACTGCACACCTGCATTGAATTTCAGGAATTGTGCACTGTAGTGTGTGCTCAGAGAAAGTAGAAAGTAGGACCACTGGTTGCAGAAATTCATTAATGAAATGTTGGGCTGTCAAAGTGTCTGTAAGGAAGACCAAAAGCATGACTCATCACTAAGGATGACCTGCTGCCATTCTGAGTGGCACCATTGCTGTCGAGCATTGCAGTCAGTTGATTCCTTTTGTCCTTTTTTGGACAAAATCTATTGGCAGATAATGAGGCCTAATTTAAGAAATAACAGATCTGATTGTGATCTGCCAATGGACACTTTCAGTGGATAAAATTACTTAAAACAAGTAAATAAGTTGGATAGATTTGAAAAATCTTATAGTATCCTTACTAAAGTGTACAAGTGAGTAGTTTCCAGCTAGATTTTAGAAGAGATGTCAACAGATATCATTTATTTGAGTTCACAGTAGCAGGCAACAGAGCGACCAGCAGTCATTTCCTATGAGAGTACATGTTTTGTAGCCATTTCTTGACAAGTGGCAAGTGACATGGCAACAGCGATGAGCAATTTTCTCAACTGCAAATTAAATATGTCACAGTGAAGCGATGTTCTAAATGACAAATTCATCAGAACAATGATACATATGGGGGTCAGGGTTCCCTAGCTTCTGCTCCCTGAACTTTTATTCCCTTTACTTCCTAGTTTCAGTCATAATCTCATCAGTGTGGTGCTAAAGATAGAAGACATGCTCTTAAATGCTGTAACTTCTTTTACCATTTTAAATGATGAATTTAGTTATTAAATACACATTTAATGGGTTTTAGAAAAAAACAAGAACCCAGAAACATATAATACTCTTCTTAGTTACTACATTTGCTTGTCAGAAGCTGGTCTTTGTACATTACCACACAAAACAGTGTGAGTGGCCTTACACATGTCCACAAGAGACAAACTTGGGTGACATAAATGAGTTGCTTCCTGCTATTGTGCTCGCAGAATAAAGGTTCAACACTGTGTTGAGTTTCTTCAGGGTTTTCAGCTTGAAACATCTTATTCACACAAAATGTTCTCTGAAGACATGCTGAGTGAAAGGATTTTAGGGAAATAAAGTTGCAAAGAGCAAGGAACCCTAAAGAATGTAGTAGAAGGAATGTGAAGGTCCAGGCCAAGGATTGGTAAAACTGCAGTGTCAGAGCTGTTTGCTTGATGCAGTCGCAGGGGGGATCCATCTCCAATAAAGTTCAGGGTGTTTCTTACACACTTACCCAGATAACCTCCTGTGCCTCAGAGAGTACTTTCTGTTTCATGTGCTTTCATCTGCACCAACATACACACACACACACACACACACACACACACACACACACACACACACACACACACACACACACACACACACACACACACAGATCAACTGATGCGCTGGGAGATGTGGTTCATGATTGTCACAATAATGTGAAGGAGAGAGAGTGAGAGAGAGAGAGAGAGAGAGAGAGAGAGAGAGAGAGAGAGAGAGAGAGAGAGAGAGAGAGAGAGAGAGAGCACAGCTGTTTCTCCCCCTTCCAGAGTACCAGTTTTGGGCTCAATTGTGCATTTTGCAGATAAAGTAAGAAAACTACTGGAGGCAGTGTTGTGAGCTGCAGTTGCCACAGCAACCATGATTCAGAGACCAGGTTCTCCATTACCAGTTAATTTAGGTTTCCTAATTGCATTCCATAGAATCAGTGACCACAATAACTGCTAGCAACAAATAATAACAACAACAACAAAAATCTCAAAGAAAATCTACTAAACAAAGAAATGTGAAATGGTAAAAATGTAACCAATGTATTAATTTATTATATATTATAATAAATTTAATTATATTAATATAATTACATTTTAATTATTTAACACTTTATTTTGAGCAATCCTCATAGATTACTGAACCATTAATGCAGAGTATTAGTAAAATAGCTACAGCATATCAGTTAATAAACATGTGAATACTCAATGCAAAACCTAACCTTAACCTGACAATAACCGTAGCTGTAATCCAAAACCTAATCCTAAACCTAAACCTTGCCCATACCTAACCCTAAATTGGACCATGATCATAACCTTAACCTGAATCCAAAACCTATTCCTAACCTCATCCAGACTACTCCCTGTTCTCAACCTAATCTAGTTAATCGAGATGTGTATGAGAGACAGATATATATATATATATATATATATATATATATATATATATATATATATATATGCGCTCTTCGGAGAACACCAAATATGGGAGACCAAACATGAGAAACAAAATATGAGAGAACTGGAGCAGTTTGCAGAGTGATCCAGTATTCCAGTTGAGAAGAGTAAGAAACTTGTTGATGGTTGATTTGAGTTATTTTATCCAAATGGTGTTCAACCAAATATTTTTTCTTTTTAGATTTGCGTAAAATTATATGATTTTTTTCTCAAATGCACAAAAAGGAAATAAACATGTATAACAAAACATCAGAATCAGAATCAGATATGTACATTATACAAATATACATAGATATACACAAGTTTATTTCCTTTTTGTTCATTTGAATAAAATAAATAAATAAATAAATAAATAAATAAATAAATAAATAAATAAATGTGAAATATATGTAACTGCATGTTTGTAATTCCAGAAACAATCCATGACAAAATTAGAAAAGTTTGTTTCAAATCTTTGCGAATGCATTAAAAAATAATACACAAAAATATGTACATAAGTATTCACACCTTTGGTCATTAAAGTTGAGCTCAAGTGCATCTTGTTTCCACTGATTATCCTTCAGATATTTCTACAGCTTGATTGGACACCTGTGGTAAAGTCTGCTGATTGGACATGATTTGGAAAGCCACACACTTTTATATAAGGTCCCATAGCAGACAGTTGCAGCACAAACCAATCCATGAAGTCTAAGGAAGTATCTGTAGACCTATAAGAGGACACATATATATTGAGACACACATCTGAGGAAGGGTACAGAAAAAACTCTGCTAAATTACAGGTCCCTTTGCACAAAGTGACCTCCATCATCCATGAAGGGAAGTAGTTTGGAACCTTAGTCAGGGAGGTAACCAAGAACCCAATGGTCACTCTGACAGAGCTTCAACGTTGATCTGTGGAGAGAGGAGAACCTTTCAGAAGGACAATCCTTTCTGAAACCAGGCACTGCTCATCACCTAGCCAACGCCATTCCTCCAGTGAAGCATGGTGGTGGCAGATGTAGGGATGTTTTTCTGCAGCAGGAACTGGGAGAGTAGTCAGGGTCGAAGGAAAGATGACTGATGCATATATCCTTGATGATATATCCTTGACCTGCTCCAGAACAGTCTGAACCTCAGACTAGGATGAAGGTTTGACTTTCAACAGGACTACCTTAAGCACACAATCAAGTTATCAAAACAAACTCTGTGTCAGGAATGGGTGGACGGAACAGACGACTAGTGGTGCAGAAGCAAACGCAGGGGTTAAAGATTTAATGTATAACAAAGCACAAAACAAACTGAATACACTGAACAGTACAGGATACAAAACTGACGGAAACTAAAAGATGACATGGACTAACAAATGCAAACATAACAAAAGCAGAAACATAAACTATAACAGAGACTGGCAAAGTATAACAGATAACTAGAACAGAGGACTATGACAGAGGACAACAGCACAACAGTGAACTGACCAAGACAAGATGGGACAACAGGTCTTAAGTATTAAATGACATGGGAAACAGCTGTGACAAACTAAAGAGGGGGCAGGTAAACAGATTAGACACAGGTGATAATGGGTGGAACAAGGGAGGAGACTAGGACAAAACAAACACAAACCATGTGCTAAGGAGCACATGGGGGAAACTAACAAGAGACAGACATGACACTCTGTGAATGTCCTTGAGTGGTCCAGCCAGAGCCCAGACTCAGAACCCGATAGATCTCTGGAGTTAAAAATGGCTAAAAATGGCTGTGTATCGACACTACTCATCCAATCTGATGGAGCTTGAGAGGAAGAATAGGAGAAACTTCCCAAAAACAGGTGTGCCAAGCTTGTAGCATCATACTCAAAAAGACTGGAGGCTGTAATTTTTGTTTTTTGGCAAAGGTGCTTCAACAAAGTATTGAATAAAGGTTGTGAATTCTTATGTATGTTATATTTTTGTATTTTATTTTTTAACAATTTTGAAAAGATTTCAAACAAACTTTTCTCACTTTTGTCATCTTGAGGTATTTTGTGAAGAAGTTTGAGGGACAAATTGAAACTCTGTGGCAGTAAGTTTATAGCATAGCAAAAATGAATAAGTGAAGCACTGTGAATACTTTCCAGATGCACTATAGTATATATAAGGTGATGTTATTTTATTTTGTAAATTTTTTTCACCCACTGTGATAGTAAAAATGTTAAAAGGACAGAATTAAATATTTGTCTGCTATGTGTGCGTGTGTGCATGGGGGAAATGCCAGCTGTTATGGCATAGAGCGTCCTTTTTACAATGGTGATGCAGTCACCTTTATCTAAAGATATTGTTTGACAGAAGATCAAATATTTAATGTATTTAATGGGATGTCCAATTTTTTTACAGCTTTGCAAGGCAGCAGTGGATTTCCTTTTAATGTCAACATTTCCAGCGATTACAATAATATTAAAAAATGTTCACCTTTGCAAATCAATGTAATATTTCAATATGATATAATTTAATATACATTATCAATATAATATACACTCTGTGTGACTCTGTACTGTATGTAGTCATCTGCAAGTTTCAGTGTGTGCATTATTTGTGTGTTTGAGTGTCCCTGTGTGAAAGTGTGTGTGTGTGTGTGTGTGTGTGTGTGTGCACACATGTGTGGGAGGGTGAAACAGCTCTAATTGTACTGGGCCTTGGCCTCTAAGCTCTATTATTCCAGCCTATAGCAGCAGGTCAGGGCTGTGAGCCTGGCGGCCCTTTGAACCTCGGCAGGGCATGGCCCTTGGAGAAAGGCGGCCCACAATGCTTTTCTTCACCGCCTCTCTTTTCAGGGGGTTTGAAATGATTGGTAACTGTTGAGCTTCTGTTCTCTCCACCGCTCCACTGCTTGTGACCCTCTCTCCACTATGTCAGAGCCACTAGATAAGACAGCGCTCCAATTATCTGCACACTCACTTGCACACGCGCAAACACACGCGCACACACATATACACACACACACACACACACACTGGGACTGATTGAATAAAGCAACAGCGTGGGCTCCAGGACTGAGGATAGCTGCCTCTTCCAATCTCATGAACTTCTGATTTCTGACTTGTTTGTGAAGAAACAAGAAAACAAAAAAGAGTTCTTTGGAGCAATGCCACAGGAAAAAACACCTTTGGTTCATTAAAGAACCTTTCAGCAGATGGTTCTTTAAAGGAATACTTTTTTCAACCAAAGCATCCAAAAGAACAGAAATCCAGTCAAAATCCAAATCACACTTATAATATAAGCCAGTGAGCTCAGAATTGATGCATTTTCTGTTTCTGTTTTCAAGATTGAGTATCAGCCAAAGGGGTGATTCCACAATGTGGATGTGTTGACTTATGGAGTCATTGCTGAAATTATTGATCATAAACTAGGCAGAGATATATGCCTGTGGGGGAAAAATGTCCCACATTGGTTTGAAGAGAGTTTTACTCTTACAACCCGAGATCTGCACTTTGAGTGCAGTTAAATGCCTGTTTTTAGGCTTCTTATCTCAGGATCAGAGTAACCTACAAACACGATTCACATATTATAACAAACTACAAGATTTACCCCATCTCAACCATGTTGTCTAATAAATGATCTGTGAGTAATCCGGCTCATATAAAGACAGCAGGCCACCAGGTGGATTAATCATAGTTGTTGTGGTCTGCATTGTCACAATTACATTTCTGGGGAGGTGTCTTACCTTGGCTAAGAAGTTTAGGCAGACCAGTGGACCAAACACATGCCACAAGAATACACCTCCTGCCAGTATGAAACCAGTATGACTTGTTGATAACTGGGGTCCATGGCTTCATGGGTTCTGCAACACGCACAAACTCTGCCATTAGTCTCAAACATTTGGTAACAAGACTCATATATATATATATATATGTATATGTAACAACACGTTAGAGGCTTAATCTTGTTAATGCAGTTTGTCAATATACTTTATAAAAAACAATGCACTGAACTGTGGGATATACATGTGGGGCTCCTGAACTGAATGTGACTGTGGATCACACAGGCAATTCTAGCCAAACACCACCAGTCATGATCATTAAGCACCCATGTGCAGCCACTGCGCTGTCCACTATGAGTGGTAATGCCTTCCATAATGTATTCCCGGTACACTTGACACGGTGGATCAGGGAATGTTAAATACCACTGTCCCATCCATCTGGAATCCAAGATTGCTATCACAATCTAACCTATTTTAGCATGTCAGTGTGTTTAGGTTGTGTATAGTTGTGTATAGGAAGAATAATCTATCTTTAAACTTATACTTAATTTCTTTGTTTCATTTATTTGTTATCAAAGATTTCATAATCAATCAGTTTCATGGGCCCTAAAATAGAACCCAGTGGGACTCCACATAACCAGTCTAAACCAGTCATTTCTACATTAGGATTAATAACATAACAATGAATCTAGGGTTCCAGGGGTTAAAAAAAGTTATCATTAGGGTCAGGATTGGGTCATCCCTACAGTGGCTTATAAAGAGCCCCATCACACAAATATGTCCTTATACACACCAACACCAAACACTTAGAGGGGCTTCTGCTCCAGATTTGGTCTGCTCAGCCTTCGTACCTTTTTAATTTTGACTCAAAGAGCCTTTGCTTTTCTATTGATCATGGTCTGAGTGCAGTCTGTCATTCAGGCTTGGTTGACCTCAGACTCTAAGGCTGACCTGATCTTTTTGTGTTCTCCCCCCGCCCCCTCATGCCACTCACAGCCACTCTCTCTGTCCCAGCAAAAACCCTGCCTCACTATGCTCCAACATCCATGGAGGCCTTTCATGACTGTTTAGCCATTTTTCTCCTTTTAGATTCTCTCTCGCACTCTCTCTCCCTTTCTCTCTCTTTCCTAGAGCAGCCATCCCCTGCCTCCACAGCCCCAGCCCCTCACCAACAGCACAATTTATATCGTTGCCTGGGAATTAGGACCCCCCGACCCTTTTGTTGGAGATTGTATAGCGGTGGGTTTTGGGGCAGGGCCGGGGTGTGGCCTCCTCTTTTATTCCCCCAAGTGAGAGGGCACAGTTCCCACAGGAGCACAGGAAAGGGGGAGAAGCAAAGATGAGGTAATGTTGACAGAGCAAGGATAGGAGAGGCTTTCTGTAATTAACACAGCTCACACATGTGCTTACACACTACTATTCAAATGTGTTTAAGACCACCTGTCATTCAATGTAGATTAGTTGATGAGTGTAATACAGATATTTCAAAACTGCATACAAAAGTCAATATTTGAGACATGCAGTATATACTATGAAACTATTATGCAAGTGTGGATCTGCATGCAAGTTTCTAGCTTTAAAGGGGATAATAGCATCATCACATGGTATAAAGGTGACTTAGTGGACAGTCCCGAAAAGTAAAGACAGAATATATACAATTATAACTTTTATACATTTACCTAGTTTTTTTGTTTGTTAATGGTACAATATAATGTGCATTAAGACACCTGCTCATGTATTGTTTCTTCTGACATCAAAGATATTATAAAGAGTTCATCTTGCTATTGTTGGAGTAACTGTCTCTACTGTGCAGGGAAGGCTTTTTGCTAGATGCTGAAGCATTGGTGTGATGATTTGTTTGCATTCAGTAAGAATGCTAGCGAAATCAGTATGCTGGATGATCACCAGTCCACCTCATCTCACCCCAACTTCCCAACTCATGCCAAAGGTTTCAGATGGAGCACCTTAAATCCACAGAACATAATTCTGTTCTTCCATAGCTCAGTGTGCTTTGTAATTCTTAGTAATCCTTTAGCCTGGTATTAGGCATGGTGCTAACAGGTTCATGTTATCTGCTCCAGGCAGTCCTATTCTATTGGCAATAATTCTCTACAGGACCCAATATAGCACCCCCCTCCCCCCCCCCTTTTTTTTTCTTTTGTATTTTGTTAACAGTGGCATTGAATGGCTTTATTGAATATATTAAGTTTTCAAATACTAATGCATCACTTGGAATTAGAATATTGTGTAAATATTCTTTGTTTTTAATATAATAAAGAATGCCTCTTTCATATATTCATATATCAATTAAATAAATGAAATAATATTGTTTTTGTAAAATGCTCTTTACAGCTGATGTTGTCACAAGGCAGCTTTACAGAAATCAGAAATAAGATGATGAAGAATACATGCAACAAAGGAAAAAGACATAAACCCCCTGGTGAGCAACCCAAAAGGTGACAGTGGCATGGAAAAACTCCCTCAGACCTGGAGGAAGAAACCTTGGGAGAACCAGGCTCATAAGTGGGGACCCATCCTTCTCTGGTCAATCTACTCATACATTGTTGATGTATACAAGGGCACACTGGACCACCTGCTGTAAGTCTAAAGTGTACTGGAGTAATGACAGTTTGATGGTGGTCATAATAGTAACAATAGCAGATAATTAGGGTCCAAGAAGGTTTCTACATAATCTGTGATGGAAAACGAGCAACTAGTCCAAGGCAGGGTCGGAAACTAGACCAAGTTGAGTAGTTAGAGTATAATGGTGATCATAGTCTGATATTTCTGTCCATTTTGTTACTGTTTTTTGGTTAATGTTGTTAATAAATCTGTACATATGATTACATTTGCTTCCTGCTCTCTCATCCAACGTGACTGAATGAAAATGTATGTAGCAGGTAACAGATGGACATGGTGTGCTGTCCACCCCAACCCTTCTTGCATGGGTCCACTGATGGGGTATGTAAAGATGGACAGAGTCCCCCACTTCCCACAAGTGGAGGAATTGGCCCAGATGGTGCTTTTGAGGCTCCCCATTCACCAGAGGATTGCTTATTAAATGGTGGGGAAAATTGTGGGGGGGAATTGAGGGCTGGAGCTGTTAGCTCGAGAGGGGCACATGACATGGGCTTCCAGATTCCAGTCTTGTGGGATTTCTTCATGTTTGCGCCCATTGCCCAAGACCATATCAAGAGCCACGTCTTCGCCATGATCGACACATACAGTCTCTCTCGCTCCATTTTTCTTTTGGTTCCCATGTCTGTTCCTGTTTTTTTTGCATGTGTGTCCCTATTCCTTTGCCCAGTCTGCTGTCGTCTCTTTTGCTTTCCAGGTTTCTCAAGTCCAGTTTGTTCATTTTTCACCCAGGTCCTGTCTTGTCTACAGCCTCGTCTGTCCTTAGTCCTGTTTCTTGTGTTCTGGGTCCCTTGCAAGCCCAGTGTTGTTAGGGAGGGACTACTGTCACACTTCTGTCTCATCAGGTTTCATTCTGTTCCTTGTATGGTTTAAGTTTGCTATGTGCTTTTCTAGTTCTCAGTCTTGTCTCTGCCCTGTAATTAGTGTCTTCCTCCTGTGCCTCTGTTGTAGCTGTCCTCTGGTTATTTGCTCCAGGTGTGTCTAATCTGTCTGTGTAGGAGTAGCCCTCTGTTTCAGTGTCTGTGGTTGTGTGCCACTACGGTTGTCTTTTGTAGTGCAGTCACGGTTCAACCCTTTGTCTCGGCTTCCTAGTTTGAGTCTGTTTTGTGGTGTTACAGTTTTTGGTCAATCTTGTTAAATTTGTACCTGTGATTACATCTGCCTCCTGGTCTCCCATCCAACATGACATTTTGCATTGTATATCTTTAAAATATCCCCACCTCAGAAATCTAGAACCTCAAATTATTTGAATATCATTTTACATACAGTGATGCTTGAACATTTATTAATGATTTCAACTTTAATGAAAAGATTAACATACTGTAATTATCCATCTTGAGATTTAATGAAGTACATTGCCAGACATCCCATCAGTATAACATGTTTTGCTGGTATTGTTGTGAAATGTGTAACAATTTTGTAAAACATGCTGATCACAAACATGGAAAGCTTCATTTCTGTAAATGAATGAGTTGAATTTCAAAATGAGTATGTGAAGTAAGAAATTGTGTTCAGACAGTCCACTGCCTTCAGTCTTATCATTCACATGCACTCTCCTACCATATTTGTGGCTAATCAGAATACATAACACACGCCCACGTACACACTTCCATGCATGCACCACTCTGGGGAGAGTGGAGGCTAGAAGAAGACTTCCTGAGAGAGAGAGAGAGGAAAACAGAAAAGTGCAAGGGAGGGAAATTCATTTTTACTAGTCAGCTGGTCATCCAGAAAAGTAGTCGACCATTTCCAAAAGTTTATAGACACCAGCAGGATGTTTGTCCACCATTTGGTAGAAAATGGTTTTAATTCCCTGCCCAGGCAAACATCACACTACGACAAAAAAGTACATTTGCCGAGCTGTACAAAGTGGCCTAAATATAAAATTCTCAGCCAAGTGCTGTAAATGTTTCGCTGCTCTGAAGCCCAGTCCTGGGTGCTTTATCCCCTTATAGTTGATGTTTGGCGATGGTTAAAGTGGCATTGAACTGGTCTACATCCCAACATTGACACAGCTTTTCACTCATCAACCTGTTGTTTGTAGTTGGGCATGGTGACAGTTCCACTGCTCCACATGTTCGGGGTTTATACACATCTAGCTGATGTTTGGCATTAGGCATGGTGATGTTCCATGGGTCTATGGTCCATTGTTGGGTTGGCTTTATACTGATTCATCTGATGATTGGTTTCATACCTGATTTCTTTGGGAATTATATGTTTACTATTCTACAGCCCACTGTTGAAGGCTTTATACACTTTTAGTTGGTGTTTGTTATTGGGCATGGTGGTGATCCACTGCTCTACAGCCCAATGTTCTGAGGATTTCATACCCATCTAGCTAATGTTTGGCATTGGGCATGGTGACATTCCACTGGTCTGAAGCCTAGTGGTGTGAGGGCTTTAAATCCCCCTATCTGATGGCATTGGGCATAGTGACCCCTTGTCTCACATGTGGTTGCTCAGGAGCATCTATTGGTTATGCATTTCTGAGGCGATTACACAAACTGTAATCCATATCCACAAGTTCCCAACAATCACCAGGTTCACTGATTTATCTAGCTTGCCTGTGGGTCTGTCACTAGCCAAATCTGTACAGAGATCAATTTACACACCTCTGCTACCACTAAACTATTGACACAGTATGGATAGCCTCTCTTTTTCTGACTCTTTCAAACTCTCCCTCTCTCTTGCTGCCTCTAGCAATTTCTTCCCTTCACTCACACTTGAACTCCATCAAACATTTTTTGGTATTCTTGCTCTAAGAGGTCACTTGTATTATATTTTGAAGGGAAAGGTCAGAGGTCAGGTCAATCTGGAATGCATTCTACGCTTTGGAAAGGCTGCTTAAGCTGACCACTTCAGCTAAAGCAGGACATTCAAGCAGGAGGACGGATTGTGAAGCTTCAGTTCCATCCTGAGGCGGCTCCTGCAAAGTCGATCTATACAAAACCAAATCCAAAACTCTTCCTTTAGTATTAATACATGTGCTATATAGATCTACTTTATTGATTTTCCTTATTGCTGCCCTGCTTCCTTGGTGATTTTGCTCCAAACTGTTGCCATTTATCCAAATTGTCACGAGCGAAGGTGGTAAACTGTGTACATGTGTGCATTACAAAAAAAGAATGAGAGAGAGAGAGAGAGTAGCAAGGAAAAGGGGGGTGAAAGACAACAGAGACTGGAAAAAACAATCAACAAGAGATGGAGTAACAGGCAAAGAGAGAGAATGGGAGGGAGGGAGGGAGAGAGTGTGTCCGTTCATTTTGGCAGGGCTTTCACTGACTGGCTTGGAGCCATGCTCTCCTCCATCTCTGCCTGTGCTCCCAGCAGGGGACTGTAGGAGGACAGGCGTGCATTTATAAATAAAAGCATATGGCAGAAAGACAGTAATATGCGGACGTGTAATTGCTAATTGCATAACACTGCACTCTGTCTTCCGCTGTGTTGCGCCGGAGCTGCTGAAAAAGGAGTAACAGCATGGCCCTCATGCACAAATCCCACAGCTACCCATGCGTATATGTTTGTGAGTTCACTGGCGGTCCAGCACACAGGTATACAGCAGGTGGGATGACCAGAGATGAATAAATACTGCTTAAACTTTACAGAAGGGAAAACCTCGAGTGCCACCGTCTTGGGAGCTTGGCACACATACTGAAATCACAAACCAAGTACACACTCTTTCATTCTGGAGTTCAGGACTCAAGTTTATCTGCATTTACTGCCTTGCCTGTTTTTTTTTTTATATAAATCTGAATTATATGTAATGCATCTGCACAAAATAAGTTGGTGAAGTGAAATGATCTGTCAAAAGTTTTAGAACACTCCAATTTTTCCAGTTATTTATTGAAATTCAACTCGAAGGAATATCTTGAAGTGGTACAAAGGTTGGTGCTGAACTGCCAGAGGTAAAAAAGGCTAAAATTACCCCAAACTGAAAAATAATGTACATCTCAGAATTATACAAAAATACCTCTTTCAGGGAACATGTTGTGGGTTAACAATTTAAAGCTGCAGCAAATAAAGATTGATGAAGGTTTGAGAACTGGTGCTACTAATTCCTAAAGGTGTTCCAACATTTCGTGACAGCTTACAATCCTCTCCGTATGCTTAAAAGCAATGTTGGAACACACTCTGGTATCATTTGTGAGCATTATTTAGACAGTACTGTCCTGCAAAAAGTAGTGTTACTACAAAAATGGCGAGAACAAGGCAATTAAAATGGAATAGAGACAAACCATTATAACACTTAAAAATGTAGGTCTTTTCTAAGAAATTGTCAAGCTGTCAGTAAGTACAGATATCTTCACTATCAAAAGCCACTCAGAAACTGAGGGAAACTGACAAGAAGAGGTCTGGCAGACCCAAAGCCACAAATGAATCACAGGACAAATTTCTGAGTTAACAGCTTATGTGATATGCAGCTCACCGGACAACAGCTTCAAGCACAGCTTAATAGTGGTCATAGTAAGGAAGCCTCAGTTTCAACTGTGAAGCGAAGACTTTGAGCTGCAGGTTTGACAGGACAAGTTGCAGCAACAATGACATTGCTCAGATGTCAGAATAAGACAAAGAGGCTTACCTGGGCCATGAAACACCGCCATTAGGCTACTGAAGACAGGAAGAAGGTATTATGGACTGAAGAATCAAACTTTTAAATCTTCACTTCATCACACGGGATCTTTGTACACTGTCGAGTAGGTGAAACATGAACTGATCCAAGGTTGGAGACTTGAACAGAGTAACTGGACAGAAGAGTGAAAGCAAAGCAACCTACAAGTGCCACACATTTATGGGAGCTTCTGCAACAGATTTATAAAGAACTCTCTGAAGAATATTTGATTTCTATTGTAGAAAGAATGCAAAAGTTGTGTTCAGCTGTACTATATTCCAAACAGGTCACTACTTTCATGAGTCAAAAGTGAAGAATGGATTATGGTCTATAAACTGAATCTATGATTTCTTTTTTTAACTCCAGTTGTTTATTTGGACTATGGATACATTTCAGAGTGCATTAAACTAAATAATCTCCAATAAAACATGGAAAAATTGGGGTTTTCTAAAACAATATACACACCTTTTCTGAAAGGCCCCAGAGGCTGCAACACCAATAAGCAAGAGGCACCACTAACCAAACAACACCATAAAGGCCAAGGAGGTCTCCACGGAGACCAAAGGTAACCCTGAAGGAGATACAAAGTTTCCAAGCAGGGACTGGAGTATCTGTTCATAAGACCAGTATGATGAGTCAAGGAGAAGGTGCATGGTGTGAAATACAAGGATATTCTTGCAAAAACAAGGATATTCTTGCAAAAACTGTTTTGGTCAGTCAGCAATTTGAGCATGTGATGGAGGTTCACCTTCCAACAGGACAAACACACGAAGCATACTGCTAAAGCAACATTGGCCTAGGCAAGATGCAGAAGCTCATAGACTTTTCCAAAGCAACTTGCAGCTGTAATTGTTTTTGCAGCTGTAATGTAATTTCTCTATAGAATACTGACTTTAGATTGTGTTGTTTGATTCACAATGAAAAAAAAAATTAAAAGTTGTAGGCATGTTATGTAAATGAAATGATGTAAACCCTTGAATAATCCCATAATTCCAGGTTGTGAGGTAGCAAAACACAAAAGTGCAAAGGGGGTGAATACTCTCACAGTGCACTGTAGAGTTTGCTGAATTTTGTTTGTGACTCTAAATACAGTTCGATATTAATCACTATATTAGAAACACCTACCTTACACTTCCACCCACTGTCCACTTTATTAGAAACATTAGCTTGGCAAGCACAGTTTCTTTTCTTTGTGCTGATTTGACCTTGTCTTACAACACTCCTGTGGTATTAGCACACAAGCTATGGGTCTCATAAAAAAAAAATCACAATCACTAGCATGGCATATGAGACTCGTTCCAAGACTGACAGCGCACCGGCTACAGGCCTTGTCCAAAATCACTAGGGCAGCATTACCTGGCTACAGTTTTTGTTACCTACGCTACATTATTTTTGATTGTAAGTTACAAGACTTGTCAGAAATCGCTAGTGGCTACACGTCTCATCCCACATCGCTATCGCAGTGTTGGCTACAAGCCAACCAAAATCACCACAGTTACATCAGCATGCTGACTACATGCCTCATCTTACATCACTACCACACTGCTATTGTGCCAGCTGTGGACCTCATCCAGAATTGCTACCACATTGTTAGCACACCGGCAATGGGCCTCATCCCACACTGTTATATCACAGTTAGTGTGTTGGATGTGGAGCTCATCAAAAATCAATAGCGCGCTGGCTATGGGCTTTATCCCACATTGCTACCAGGATCTTAAAGCACCAGCTAAACTAAACCAACTAAACCATCCAAACATTTGACTACATACAACTTTTCAGGTGATCTTTGTGCTTTCATTTCAGTATGTTATAGATCACACTGTGTATGGACAAAAGTATTGGGGCACCTGCTGGGTCACAGTTTCTTCCAAATCAAGGGTATTGAAAAGAGTTTAGCCTGCTTTGTAATGGGGGTAATTGTGTCTTTTGTTCAGAGGAGGCTTTCAACTAAATTTTTCAGATTTGCCCTGAGGATTTGATTGCATCCAGTGATGACAGCAGGATGTTAGTGAGGTCAGGTTGTTGGATGATCACCACCCGACCTCATCTACAACACATCTCAAAAGAATTAGATGGAACACCATACATACCATAATTACATTACAGAGGTAATCATTCCACTGCTTCACAGCTCAATGCTGGGGAGCTTTGTATCCCTCTTATGGTTGTTTATCAGCTCCAGAGAATCCTGTTCCATTGGCAGTACTTCCCCAAAGGGACTAGACAAGCTTTGTGTGTGCATTTGCATATCTGTGTCAGCAATGGGGGCAACATTGGTAAACATTTGCTGAATGCATTCATTAGAAGAGGTGTCCACACACAGTGAGATGTATAGTGTATATACACATATGCATTTCTCATGAACTGTGTGGAACTTGTTTGCATACTGAGTTCTGGGCCTCCTCTCTCATTAGCTTATCATAAAGTAGCCACAGCTAGCTATTAATGATCATTCACCACCGTGGCTGATAAGATCACAATTAGATCACCTCCCATTAGTCCATATCACATTCCAAGTGAACAATGAGGGTGTTTTTTTCCCTTTTACTTTCAAAATCATTTTCGTTTTTGATAAGGATGCACTTGCAGGAGGTGAGGTTACGGGGGGATGTGTGGTAATAAAGCCAGCCAGTTAATAATGTAATCTTAAATTACAGTTTAATTACAGGCGCTTAGTCACAGGGGACGCCCCGTAATTCAATCACTGGCCTCCAGTACAGTATTACACAAAGCGTTATCTTTCTGTTTTAGACTGGAAATGAATGGGCTGTTTGGGCCTGTGTAATTACACTGTAGTCTCTATACTGCACTGGATCGGACTGGTTCTTGAGAAAGAGAGAGAGAGAGAGAGAGAGAGAGAGAGAGAGAGAGAGAGAGAGAGAGAGAGAGAAATTGTATCAAATGTTCCCCGAAGAACAAGTGAACATGTGCAATGAAAAGGCCTCCTCAGTCGAGGGAACTGGGAGTGCTGAAAGAATCCGTTTTTCTCCCCTCCATTGCCAGGTCAGAGTCCACACACACAAACCCAATTTGTCTTTTATTTCATAGGCCTTATTCCTTTAGAGACGCCGCCGCATAGATATTATGTGGCAGGGAAAATTTAATGCTCTTCATAAATTTTGAGAAGGGGGGAAAATATTAGATTTGCAAAGAGGGAACTTCATTTTGTCAGGGGACGGCTGCTCCCTCACTTGGTTGGACTGGTGGCGAGGAGATGCTGATGTGAAAAAGTGTGTGTGTGTGTGTGTGTGTGTGTGTGTGTGTGTGTGTGTGAGTGTGCATGTGTGTGTGTGTGTGTGTAGAGGGCTGGAAGAAGAAATGAAAATCCATACGCAGGTGTTGAGTCAGCACTTTTCTCCCTGGCTCTTATTGTGCTAGCAGACGCACAACGTACTTCATAAACGCTTCGGACGGCTTTGGTGCTAACATGCAGCTCGAGATGGCCGCATCTCACTAACTCTCTCTCTCTCTCTCTCTCTCTCTCTCTCTCTCTCTCTCTCTCTCTTTCTCTCTCTTGCTCTCTCTCTCACACACACACACACACACACACACACACACACACACACACACACACACACACACACACACACACAGACATTTTCTCTCTCCTTCTCTGGTTAACCTGTCAATTTCTAGGCCTTTCATTCCTCTTTCTTTCTCCTCCA
Source organism: Acestrorhynchus altus (assembly GCA_034509495.1). Taxonomy (NCBI): domain Eukaryota; kingdom Metazoa; phylum Chordata; class Actinopteri; order Characiformes; family Acestrorhynchidae; genus Acestrorhynchus; species Acestrorhynchus altus. The sequence continues at coordinate 16,555,580 of CM067504.1, forward strand.
AGACCTTATGGTGACCAGGGTGGTCATAGACAAAAATATCTCATCAGCCAAGACACTTCAAGTGTATTCAGTGAAGTCATTATTTTAAAAAGACGTGATCTATAACTCAAACTAATATCCACATTTAGGCACTTCTCATTTTCCTAAAGATACATGATATGGGCAAAAATATTGGGACAGTTCCCCCCAGAGAAAATATTGGGACAGTTCCCCCCAGAGAACTGACCCGCATATTGCTGATGTCCAATAAAAACCATGTATCACCATTTATCTAAATTTTTAGTTTCCTCCATTGTTTGAATCCTGTAGATGTTTTGTACACTGTAAATAATTCTGAATTAATAGACCAATAGAAATGCTTTAACATTAGTAAGATGTAGTTCAAAAAAAGTTTTAAGTTAAGAACACTTTGTAAAGTGATTATTTCGGAGATACATGTATCAGCATAATATGCTGCATAATATTTTAAAGTAATATGTTACAATAGTTCATGGGAAAGACAATAAAAACAATCGGTCACCAACCATTACTGTATCACACTCTGAGCCCTCACCTTGCCTGATGTTGCACAGTGTACCTCATGGTACAACTTGGGAATGCCCACACCTGTATAAGTTATGAGATGGTATCTTTTATGGGGCTGATCTTTTATTGTTCTGAGGCTGAATTATTTGAGGCAAGATAGCGGGTACCAGATGGGACTTTCCACTTCTGATGTTGTGTGGGCATTTAACATTCCTTAATCAATAGTGTCACATGCCTAGAGGTTATACTGTACTTCATAGAACCAATTCTGGACAACTTGGGATTGATAGCATGGTGCATTAACCTGCTGTGCATTAACCATCATTGAAGGGGAACATTAAGTCCATGAAACGCTTCCATGACTTTCAGTATGTCAGTGTATCTCCACTCTTGACAGGATACATTGTAGCTGAAGATAATCAATGTTTTTCACGTCACCATTCGGTGGTTCTAATGACTACTGTGTATTGTGTTAAGTTGTTGTGTAAATTCAAATACGCTTGTATGTAGAAGTCAAAGACCTAATTTAGCAGCAGTTTGAAAAAAAATGCATAGCCCGGCTTCACATGTATCAGAAGAAGCACCTCCCGGCCTTCACTCTCCCTGTGCTGGTGGTACTATTATGAGATGGTGGGATTTCTACATAATGGGTGAAAATGATGAAACTGAGGGGGAAATTGTAACAATATTCCTAAATTCAAGTTTCAAGATAGCTGCTACTACTGTGTTTAGCAAGTCATGGTTTTGCAAAATCTACTTGATATAACAACTCAATGCAAGTCTCTCACGTCTTTCTGTGCCTCCCTTCTTCCCTTTCTTTTCTGAGCTTTGTTTTGCCTCCCAGGCCTGTCAGACAGCCAGCATGGTCAAAGACAGAAGTGAACGAATCGCTGTCAGAAGTGCTGAGAGAGAAAAATAAGAAGCGCACCACTCGACATGACCCTTGACCCCCCAGCCGTCTGGTTGGCTGCGCTGGCTGCAAAGGCGGGGGGTCAGGGAGGCCAGGTGGGGCGTGCTGGGGAGTCAACTCATTCGGGGGCATCCCATGCACCCCCCTCTATGCCTTTACACCGTGGAACAAATCCATTTTCATGTCACGCTGTCACCGTGCTGGCCACAACATACAGCTGCGTGTGGATATCCCTGACAGTGCATGCCTATAGGGTTCATAAAAAAGAAGATAGAGGTTTCACAGTGTTCCCGGCAAATGATAAATCTGACACATACACTCACTTTTACATATGACATAAACAGAGACATATATGTCATGTTCAGAGCAATTGCAATGAGAGAGAGAGAGAGAGAGAGAGAGAGAGAGAGAGAGAGAAAGAGAGGGAGAGAGAGAGAGAGAGAGAGAGAGAGAGAGAGAAAGACCTGCAAAAGCTGTTTAACAGACAGAGTAGATACTTTTTATGGATCTAACTGTCTGGGTTGTAACATAAACAGACAGTATTCTTTCCAAGATGTTGAAGCTCCCCCTTGTAGACTGTTTATTGTTTTATACCCATGCCTTAAGACTACTGTGAACTTCTGCCATATCGTATTGCAATAAACCTTAAAGGAGAAGTACAGTACAAAGTCAAAATCTATGTTGTTCTGCGCAAGCATGAAGTTGACAAACCAAACCAGGATTTTTCTGTATTTTTGCACTGGAGGCTAATCTTGTTTGCAGTTAATTGAAGCTTGTATCCCATCAATTAGAAAGTGTTAAACAGAGCCTTTTATTTGATTCGCTCACCTAACAAAAACGAATCACCTGTGATTGAAACATACTTAATATCATGTAATTCCTCCACGAACAAGACTAATAGCTGCGATTTGATTTGGCATGGACTGGAGAGGTTTCTGGATGTAGGCGGCAACAATATTCAGCCACTCATCACTCATCAAAGAATTGTGCAGTTCATCCAGATTTCATGGATGATTTCCTGGCAATTTAGTCCTTGTTCCACGTTGCCCGACAGATTTTCACAAGGATTCAGATCTCAGGATTTTGCAGGCCAGTCCATGAATGCCCCTGAATGTTCCTCATGCTAATCAGTCACATTTGCGGTCCTATGAACACCAGAATTTTCATCTTGGAATACAGACATAGGAATCTCATGTTCCTGGGTAAGATGATGATGCAAAATATGGTTTTTCAGCAGCTCAGTATAGGCATTGTAGCAATTTACATGTAAGTAAAACACATCCATTACAATGGAGCTTCCTCCAGCTTGAACCACACTTGCATGCAGTGTTCATTGAAAGCTTCCGGGGCCTAGAATGAACAAGAAGCCTAGCACGATATACAGGATTTATCTGACCAAACGACACATTTCTGTTATGGTATGCAGTGTTCCTTCAGAAACTGATTGTAAAAAAATTATTTATTTATTTATTTTCTTTTTATTGTATATAAATACGATTTTGCACACATCGTGTGATACATTCACTGCACTGTACCACCTCTTCTGGGGTACATCTGGGGGAAAGTGAAAGAATAATATTACAGGTTATTTCACATATATGGGTTACACAGTTATACTCGGTTCTTATGAGCGTGGTACTGCCTTGCTGTTAGCAGTCTGCTGAACCCAGTGTAGACAAATGTGTCAATAACAGAGGTCCTTTACCCCTTTTTACATGTCAGTGGTGCATCAGCATTATTTTGAAGGTGCTTAAGCTAAAAATGCTACATAATGTTGCTTTCAAAAATGAATGATTTTTACTTTAAAATTTTACTTCCTATATAATCCTGTGCTACACCTATAAGAGTTCTCTGGCCCACCTCTGCAATATGAGTAACCTTGTAAGTTCGTCTGGATAAGAGCATCAGATAAATGCTATAATGTAAAAATGTAAATATACTGTTCCACAGCATTTTATGTTATTTATCGTTTTTCATTATTTGGAAGAGAAATTAAATCACTGTAATGATTAAGTAATGACTAATATTAGCATACTGTTAAAAAAATCAACAGACCACCACTTTCAGGAGTGATCCGCACCCTGGACTGCTCACAGGCTTAAAAACAGCTTTCACACTCAGCAAAACATAAATTCTCAATGCAGCCCTTTCCAGATGAGACCCTACCTTGAACCAGTGACATCCACTGGTTTTATGACCTGGGACCACCAACCAATGTATCCCATAAGAAAATGAATACTCACCTCTACAATAATTTGGAGGCCCCAGCAATGATGTAGAGGCCCAAGGAAATTGTTCATTCTGTGTGCAGCTTCTGGCGACCCTGACTGTGACCATCCAGTAGTGTGGTCCATTATAAGGCTACATGTTGAGATGGAACAACACTATGTTCATGCAAGTGGATATAATGAAAGCTCTCTTCTAGTCATTCCTATCACTTCCAATAGGCAAAGATTCACACACTGTATCTCGAGAGGCAACAGTCTTTTCACTGGCCATTAAAATTAATGTATTATTTGTTTTTCTGTGGAGCTTAAGGGAGGGGTGTCATCACACTTGTCTATATTGGCAATTCCAAATTTAAAATTATGCACGACCTTTCACACACAAGCCATACTGGTGTGCATGAATGATGAAACTGAAGCCTCTAAGAAAAAATGATGCAGCATTAGTTAAGCTGGCATGGCTGCTGGATACCCCCACCCCCTTTCTCCCCAATAAATCTCTTCTATTACATATCTGACATCATTGTGAATCACTTGCTTGCAAAATTGTGTAACATCGTCCAAAAGTACACAAAAAAATCCCTCTTCATTCACTTCATCATCTCCAGTGTGGCAGAATCATGCATCACTGTTGGGCCTGCCATTGTTGGACCCAGGGGCTCTGTTTTAGTAAATACAGAAGAACTTTTAAAATGCCAGTAATTCACCCTACATTAACCAAGTACATTTTAGGAACACCTGTACATCTACTCATTAATGCAGTTATTTAGTCAACCAATCACGTGCCAGCAGTGCATTGCGTATAATTATTAAGATCAGAATTGGGTAAAATGTGTATGGAATCATTGTAGGAGTCAGACAAACAGGTCAACAGAGAATGGTCCAAGCTGGACTGGTTAAAGCTGACAGAAAGTCTACAGTAGCTCAGATAACCACTTGTTGGAAAGTCACACATCCTAGGCTACTGAAATTTGAGATGTATCTAACATGAACAGAATTTAGATATCTGTATGAATTTGACCATGTTTTGATCTAAGATTTACATGTCTGTGAAATTATTCATTTTTGCTTAAATTTACTAAAAAACCTTTACGTTATTTTACGTGTCAGAGTTGCATCTTGGAAAGCGTTTTCTGCATGAGCAAACCCAAACTTCATCCAGAGTGAAGACAACAGAAGTGTTAAGTGACAAAATTCAAGCATTTTTTTATGTTGATGCTGTCTGAATAATAAAAAAAAGAGATAAAAGTTTTTTTTTTTTTGGTATGTCGTTTGGCAGGGCAGGCAGACAAGTGAACATGTGTATTTTTCTGTATTTGTTCCCCAGTGCACCTGTATCCTGCCCATTCAATCAATAGAGCTCAACTGATCTCACTAAGCATGAGAGATGTGCCACCTTACAGGTTGCTTGCTTTCAGCAGGTATACAATGTGCCTGTAGTGGGCCTTGCTGTCAAACTGCCCAATCCCCTATGAAGAAAACCCCCCGCTGCTGCACTGCTTTGCCCATGTCTCTTCCCCTCCCTCTCCCTCTCTCTTCCTCTTCCTTGCTCCCTCTCCATCTCCATCACTCATGCTCCGCTGCTGTGGACCCGGGGCCTCGTAAAGCATCCGAATCAATTTGTTTTAAAAACACGTTTTTCAGAAACTTATTAGGCACTTTAGAGATATATCATACACCTTCGGCCGGCTGAGGCGAGAAAAATGGCCCGAGCGACGGCAGCCCATTTCTCCAGCTGAGCGCGGAGCCGTGTCGCAGGGGAACCATAAAGCCAGGCGAAGCAGGCAGCGCAAGCCCCAGCTCTGAGTTCAGCTCTGCTACTAGCCCCGTGGCCGCATAAATCAAGATAATTCTCGCCGAGCCTTGAACTCCGACCCCGCCACAATTCATCGGGACATTGCAGCTACGAGAGGAGGAGGAGGAGGAGGAGGAAAATGGGAAGAAGGACGAGGGATGGGAGACAGAAGGAAAGAGGATGTAGCTGTGGCTGAGCTTTAGTAGGGAAAAAAGGTGTGTGTGTGTGTGGGGGGGGTGGGGTGGGGTGGGGGGTGGTAGGGGATTGATATTAGTCACCATCCAGGTTGAGGCCCCACTGCATCTAAATGGTAGCTCTTTACGAGCCATTTGTCTTCGGCTGTGGCCATTTTCATTACCGCAGAAAGCCAGTCAGAGCCTCCAGCTGCTTGCAGGCGCGTACTGGAAATTAATAACCACACCTCTTCTTACATCTCTTCAAGCTTTTCACCATCCCAACCTCTCTCTCTCTCTCTCTCTCTCTCTCTCTCTCTCTCTCTCTCTCTCTCTCTCTCTCTCTCTCTCTCTCTCTCGAAAGGTAGAGGCACTCTCCCAGGTTGTGTTGATATTTGCATCCCCATCTCTCTGCAGTCTTTCAATTTTTCTCCAGTCTCTAGCCTTTGTCCCTCTCCACCTCTTCCTTCCTCCTCATCACCTAACCATCCCCATTTCCTCCTACACCCCCCTTTTTTTGCATTTCACTCTCCACAAACACCCATCCTGGAGCATTTAGGAATTCTCCCCAGTGCTCAGACCAGCCGCAAGCTAGGAGCAAGAGGGCAGGGAGAGTGGAGGAGAGAAAGAGAGAGGAGGAGGAGGGGGTGGTGGTGGTGGTGGTGGTGGTGGTGGGGGGGCTAGGAAAAAAGGGGGCAAGTGATTTCATTAATTCTTGTGTCCTGGTTTCTGCAGCTCCTGCAGAGGGGAGAAGAGAATAGTGACCCCTCCCCACCACCGGGGCCACCACTCTAACTCCCACCACCCCAAGTCCCTTAAAGAGTAAGCGAGCTCTGCCATTTTACTGCGCGCAAGGGATTAATGGCGTTCTAGATGACCCAGCCTTGTGCTAGTGGAAGAGAGGAGCTGGTGACTGGAAAAAAGGTGGTGGGGCAACCACATGGTTTTCTCCCTTGAGCACCATCATAACTTCTGTCTTCTCCTGCTAATGTACCTAGAGCTCTAAGAAAGCCTAGCACAATCCTGGGAAGAAAAAACATGTTCCAAAATGGAACCTTTTAAAATGGTCGTGGTTGGACCTGGAAAATGCTCTAATTGACCTATCTGTGTAGTAATATGACTCTCTGCTACTGAAGTGCAGAGTTGGTCCAACGACCTTACGTTATCAGAGGTTTCCTGTGTAATAAATGAAAATGAACCAAGATGAAAGAAGGAAGGCTTCTAATCTGAAGAGCTTGTCTGGCTTTAAATGGCCTCATTACTGAAATATGCTTCTTAAGTTCTCTTTGCTGCTGTATAAACTGTATGACCAGGAAAGCAGTAGAAGAGACCTGTTAAGTTACTGCCACAGAGCTGATAGAAAGCCTGACTGGAATCAAAGCCAAAGAAAGACTGTAATAATGAAAAGGGCTTGTTAGGGATGGTTGAGTCATTGCATTGAGAGTTTCCATTTATGCTCACATTCAAAAAACCCAGAGACAAAAATTCTGTATATGTTTCAAGCTTAAATATATGACTTCATATCAATTCATAAATGTTACACATAAAAATCTTCATTGCAATGACAACAAAATGAATATGGACATTTTCACATTTCTACATAGACTTCAAATTCATTCACACTTTTTACTAAATAGAATATACCAAATCAGTCTCTTATAGACTCTGCAAGCAGGACAGTACTTGTCCATCAGTGCATACAGTGGTGCTTGAAAAACTGTTAACCCTGTGAACCAAATCAAACAAATGAGACAAAAACATTATACTTGGTCATTTATTGACTGAGCAAAATTATCCAATATTACATATCTTTTGAATGTCAAACATATGCAAGTAACTGCTACATAGTTAATCCTAAAGGTAACTTGAGGGTAAATTTAGAACCAGGTGTTTCAATCACTAGGATGACAGTCAGGTTTGAGTGGACACCGTGTTTTATTTAAAGAACAGATTCATCAAAGTCTGACACATTAACAACACAAATTTAAGCATGGCACAAAGAAAGGATATTTCTGAGGAGCTCTGAAGGGTTGTTGATGCTTATCAGGCTGGAAAAGGTTACAAAACCATCTCTAAAGAAATTAGACTTCCACAATCCAAATTCAGACAGATTGTGTAGAGAGAAAAACTCAAGGACTATTATTACCTCACCAGAGGGGTCGAATACTGAAGACCAAGAGCAAAGCATGTATAGGTTGAAAGGTTACAAAAAGAATCTAATGTAACTTCTACACAATTAAAGGATTTGCTCATCTTGGTTAATGATATTCATAAGGCCACCCTTGGGAAAACAATGAACAACTATAGTGTGTGCATGTCAGGTTGCAAGGAAAAAAGATGCCACTACAAAAAGAACACTGCTGCTGCAGTTTCCTTAAAGATCAAAATGTAGATTAGCTAGATGACTGGACTGTTTTGTGGACAGATGAAACCAATATATATGTTTTCGTTTAAATGTTTGGAGAAAGGAATACACAGCATTCCAGTATAAACACCTTACTCACCTATGAACTATGGTGGGTGCCTACTATACCAAGATGTGGGACTGTTTTGCTGCATCTGGGCCAGGACGACTTAACACCATTGCTGGAACAATAAATTAAATCTCAAGAGAACATGGGTCATGCAGTAAGACAATGACCAAGTTAACACAAACTGATTCTTATCCAAGAATGGTTAAATAAGAATAATGCTTGGAATGGCCCAGGTAATACTTCAATAGAAATGCTCACAGAGATATGTAAAGTTGAATCATATACTTTTTTGGTTTGATTTCTTATATACTCTGGACATACAGGGGCTGGACAATGAACTGAAACACCTGCCTTCAATTTAGGGTGTGGAAGGATTCATGTCTAAATTGGAGCAGCCTGGTGGCCAATCTTTCATTAATTGCACATTGTAGCAGTAAGAGCAGAGAGTGAAGGTTCAGTTAGCAGGTAAGAGCACAGTTTTGCTCAAAATATTGCAATGAACACAACATTATGGGGACATACTAGAGTCTGCAAGAGGACAAATTGTTGGTGCATGTTGTTATGATTCAGTACTAAGACAGTAAAGTCTTTGTGATGTATCAAGAGCCACGTATCCAGGGTAATGTCAGCACCACCAAGAAGGACAAACCACATCCAACAGGATTAACTGTGGACTTAAGAGGAAGCTGTCTGAAAGGGATGTCCGGGTGCTAACCCGGTTGGAACAAAAATGCTCATTGGTCTACAAGATGAATTGACGCTTGTATTGGCCGCAGTAAGCGAGGGCCCTCCTAAATCACCATAATAATCAATTATTGTGGCTCCAAAAACCAGGTGTTTTCAGTTTCATTTGTCTAACCCTGTAGATTCTCCTTATAGAATTTGATGACTATTTAGGGTCAAATTTATACAGACATATAATCAGTTAGTCATCAGTGACTCATCCAGTTTAGTCCTGAATAGTGTCAAGGTGGATCCAGAGCCTACATGGAATCATCAGGTGCAAAGCAGGAATACCCTCTGGACAGACACCAGTCCATCACAGGGTACCATTATTGACACATTTAGCAATTAGCCTTACTTCCAGCCAATTCACCCACAATATCCTTTTTGGGAAGTGGAGGAAATCTGAGTACCTAGAGTTGACTCACGAGACATGGGGAGAGAACCCACCTCACAACTCTTTCACTGTTGAGCTGTATGACACATATACTACCCACGTGTGCCACTAAAGGTTCTGCACAATGTTAGTATCACTATAACTGTTTTGTTAGCTTTAGCCTCATGTCAAGATGCAGCCTCCATCACTATGTAAACCTGCCACTTCAATACCAAGTGGCCAAAAGATTTTCTGGTCTGATTTTGATTTTTGATTTATTTATTTATTTCAACATTGACATTATCTCAGTTCTTAAGCATGTCTGCACCTCACTACAATAACCGATATATGATGCAACCAAGTGATTGTTTATAACATAATTGTGTCAGGTTTAGGATTTCAGTCTAATATTGGAGCTCAGGTCTTTATAACCATCTTGTTGATGGGTCATAGTCTTGCTATTTTTTAAATAGGAAAAACATTCTTCTAGAAGTAGGAGTTTAGGTGTTGTTAGTAGTTGTTATCTGTAATTATTGATATTTTGGCTGATACATATATTTTAAAAGTTTTAGACGAGCATAACTATATTGAGGTTTCCCAAGCCTATGAACTATATGCACTCTTAGTGAGTTAGTGAGTTGAAAGATTTTAATATCAATATCAAATTCATTCAGTCAATTATGTCCAAACCTTTACCTGATATTGTACCTGATAGAAATAAAAATGCATATTATCACTGTCATGGATAGGAAGTACAAGAATGTATAAATGTTCCAACTTAAATAAAATATTTTTACATTGATTTCCACTCGAAATTGAAGGGATTGTTTACTTATTCTTTTTTTGCATGACAGTGACCATAGACCATTGTGTGCTTGGCAACAGAGATGATGTGTTTTAGGTGGAGCTTCAATTGCTGCAGAAAGCCATGGCTGCTATACAATCTTAGTAATTGCGAGGTTTCTACCTTAGTTGTACTGTTTTTACTCTTTCTCACTGTATTTTGACCAAAAATAGCCAAAGTTACAGGGCCAGATATCATTGTATACCTCACTGAAACCAGCATACAAAATATCATTCTAGTCTAGTATGCAAAAGACATTCTCAAACCTGTCTACTATTTTGTACTTTGTGGTCATGTCCATGATCTTGAATAATAAGATGACCAATGTACTGCCTAGCTAGTGACAAGCAATTGTTTTTTCATTGTGATTCTGACATTCAACAAAGACATTTTGTCATTATTTTGCACATCTCACCCGTTCGCTCCATTATTTCTTCCAGTTTTCTGCCACCAAAATGTCCATGAAATAGCCATTAGATGCAAGCTTGGATTTTCCTACAAAATGGCATCTATATAAATTACTACCACACAGTAGGTAAGAAGGCTTTGTTTTTTTTTAACTGTTCATGGTATCTTTTTAATGAAATTCATCTCACAGAACTGATGGAATGATTTTTAGGCTGTTTCAAACTGATTACGTAGATAATTCATCACAACGATGAGACCAAACCTGCGTGTTATGATCTGCGTATCATATCTGTAGGTCACTCTGATCCTGAGTTTTGAAGTTTGAATGCAGTATAACTGCCTAAAGTGTGGGTCTTCGCTTTCTAAGAGTTTAATTAACTTTTAAAGCATTTTATTTTCTTTTTTTTGATAATGCAGTAATAATACTCCCGCGCAGCCATTTCTTTAATGTTGAGGTTCGTTATCTCAATAGTCAGCACTGAAAAACCTTTCGGCTAGCTGTCAGTCCATTTTTCTTTTCTCTCCTCAGTGCATATTTTTGAGGAATGTCAAGGTGGACTGATGTAAAAGTTGCATGAATTCTGATCTGGTTGTTCAGACTGTGTCACATTGCTGTATATCTGATATATATCGGTCAGATTCAGTGTGTGTGAGTTTTATCAGTGAATCTGCTTGATTGAACAAAATCTGATGTGTTCATAATTAGGAAAAAAACTTTTACACCCTGCAAACTCCTGTAATATGAAATATATATGTATATATATATATATATATATATATATATATATATATATATATATATATATATATATATATATATATTAGATAAGATCATTATGGGGTCCTGAGAAGCAGGAGAAAGTTATTCCTGATGTAATGGCCGATCAAAAACCGGGCACTTTCTTGTGTATACCATCATGGTGCTGGCTCAGGCAGGCAGAAATCGATGCAAGGCGCTTGCCCAAAGTCGGCATGGAAAGTATGCGGGACGAGTAAGTAAGTGACTCTCACAGTGGGCTGAAGGGGGCAGGTGTAGAGTTCAGCCAGCCTACAGGCACACAGGGTCTTGAGGCTGGGCACTGACCCTGGGGGTCTTGGGGCCTGGGTCAAGCAGGAAAAGTACATACACAAACACATGCATGGCTGGTGTTGAACCACCTGGCGAGGGGCTCACAGGGTTATGAGTGAATGAGGCCTCATGCTTAAGCCCTTCTCAACTAAATGGCCTCTCTCTTCTCTCTCTCCCTCCCTCCTCCAGGCTATCAGCTCCACGCTCCTGCATCCGCAATTCAAAGAGACAAAGGAATGAAAACAATCTTTGGAACTTGACGCAAATCGGGAAGGGAGAGAGGGAGAAGATGAAGGGTGTAGTAAAAGGCGACCCTGGATGATGCTCAGGACAAAGATGACTCCGGGTGCGTGCCTATGAGTGTGTGTGTGTGTGACTGCGCAAGTGAGTGTGTATATAATGGTGGGGAGGTTGTTTGTGTTGAGGAATGGCCGCTTGGCAGGGCTTTTTGTTGGCCTCCTAGAGAGTAGCACCAGGGAGCCGTTCGATTAATACACACTGCTGTTTCCAGCCTCACTGGGGGGAAGCCTGGTCACTGTTACCACTGCTGTAAGCCTTTTTCATGCTTCACGCTTACAGAAGAAGAGATATAAAGAGAAGAGACAAGGGAGGGGAGAGAGAGAGAAAGGAAAGAGGCATCTCTTTGAGGCCAGGCTCCGAAACACAAAGGGTGGGATGAGTGAGAGACCAGAGGTCCAGGTTTGCAGTTGATTAGCGGAAAGAGCCCAAACTCCTCACCTGCACTCAGTATTTTAGAGACCAATAGGGTTTCATATGAACTGGCTAATTACTGTAAATAGGCAGGGCCAAGTTTAAGCTTACAAACTAATCTAAAACTCAATTTGATAAAGATATTTGATCAAACACAGACACATATACAGCTAAAGCCTTGGTAAACACTAGCGTGACTGGTTATCACATTGGTTAACACACTGGTATTCCCCATTGAGTTTTATTGATGTTCAAGGGAAAATGACTAAGGATCATAAACTACACAACTTCAACCTTTTTCTGCATGGAACTTGCATTGGCACGGAAGAAAGTGAGATCATTTTCAAACATTCAGGGAATACCAGCTCTCTCCCCATTATTTCTGGCTCCAAAACATGACTCCACCACCTCCTTGTTGATGCCGCAGTCTTGTTGGGATATGTTTGTCATCCACCTCAAATAATCCACTACCTCGATCCATCTGGAGCATCCAGGGCTGCACAGCACTCATTAGTAAATAAGACTGTTTGAAAATGTAGTCTTCATGTATGTCTGGACCCACTGCACCCATATCTGCTTATGAACATTGGTTGGGGTGGCTAAATAGTCATTTAATTCACAACAGCAAGCCTCTGGAGGATCCTACACACCTTTGGAAGTTCATGGGACTCCAGTGGCACCAGCAGCTTCTCCAAATATTTGTTTGTTGCTTTTGAAATGGCATTTTGCAGCTGCCTCTTAATCCAATGAATTTGTTCCCCAGAAAACCTTCCTTCATGGCCAATTTTAGAAAAGAAACCATCTGTGCTCTAATCAGCTGACAAATCTATTCACAATACAATGATCAAGCCTGCTTTTTGTTTTGTGAAATATCATTTTTCATAACTTATCCAAAGTATTGCACTATTGGATGCTTTTTCATCAGTAGAGAGATCCATTTTCTTTTCCTAAATGCTTGGAACCTGTGGCCTGCTTAATAATGTGGAACATCCTTTTTAAATAGTTTTCTTAATTGGGCTCACTTGGCAAACTAATTATCACAGGTGTCTGAGATTGATTTCAGTGATCCAAAGAGCCATGAGACACAATACCATCCAAGAGTTTAATTGAAAAACAAAATTTAAATGTTCATGACACTTCTTAATTCAATTTGTATTACACCGTACTGCAGTGCAAGGTTTGACCAAGAGTTTGAATCCTGCTGCTTTGCCAACAGCAAACTATTGCCCAACAGAGCTGCAGTGTCTTCCCATCACTCCCAGTGGATGCTGGCCAAAGCAAAATGCACCTTTTGGCTGATGTATCGGAGCTGTGAAAAAAAACCAGCACTTTTCTCTGAGCATGCTGGCTGTGTTGGCGGCAGTTTGAAAAGTGTCGGTAGCTAACTTTAGATGTATCGAGAAAGGCATGTGCTTGTCCTCACCCTCCTAGTGTCAGCAGCATTACAAGTCAGCTGCAGTTTCTCTAAGACTGCAAGGGGAGCTCAGCTTCAGTACTCAGGATAAGAGTACTGAATCTTCCAACAATGAGAATTACAGGGAGAAAATGATCTAAATATGACTCTGTCCTGGCCACACAATTGCACTTATCACCTGTGTTTTCTGGTATGTCTCATTTTATCCAAAAATGACGGATCTCTGCTCTGCAGCCACTGTTTCCTGATGAGATCAGTGATGAAATTGGTGGCTGCTTCCTGTTTGGATGGCAGGATGAATCAACTGGATATTGCTTTGCTGTGCCCAATCTCTGCCATTGTTCGCTATGCTCTATAGTACAGGTAAAATTCAGAGCGCTTATAGATTATTTGGATGTTTCTTTTGAGGTGAGATATTCAGTCTGTTTTTGAAGTATTAAACCCAGAAACATGTAGGGCCAATTTCAGGTCTGCAGGTTTGCGTACTTGATATACATAGACTAATCGCGCTGTCAAAGGACTAAATGTTGTCTGGAGGTGGAGGAAGCTTTGCACTGCCAAAATGCTCCCTACTTTGATGGAATTCTCACATCATGGATAGTGAGCTCTGTGGCAAACAACTATGATGACCTCCAGCAGACTTTTATTACATCATTGCAGATAAGACAATGGAGGAGATGAGACACTGGATTGTTAAAGGCTTCGGTAATGAAACTGGGAGTGGTGTTTTCAAGTTTGAAAGATTGCTTCTAGAATTAGTCATCAAACTTCCCAGGATTGACATGAGAGAAGTATTTCCAGAAGGCCTTCCGGAGTGCTGTGAAAAGTTATTGCCACTTCTTTGATTCAGGAGACTGAAGCTCTGGACTGCGGTCCTGTATTCAAATCAGAACCATAGAGGAACAGGGAAAGCTGTGATTTCTTGGTTTTTCCAAAGACATGGAGTTGGACAGTGTAATGCACCAGCTGCAGCAAACTGTTACTTGAGTAAAATACCGAAGCTACATCTGTGGGTGTAGAAAGGAGCTTCTCCTGTTTAAAAGGCCTAAGTCTTACACCTGCAACACAAATGGCCAAGGTTGTCTAAGCAGCCTAGCTCTGCTGGCCATTGAGAGGACACTGGTCAAGTCCCTGGAAAAGACGCCTACTGGAACAATAGGATAACAGGACATTTTTCTTGAAAAGGAACGGAGGCAGAATTTACGTATTCGTATGAATAACAACAGGAAGATTTAAGATGTAAGGTGACTGGTGCTTCCCCACTCTGTTAAAAGTGATGGAGGGAGTTCAGCTATGGGTGGGTTAATTGCCTGTACCAAAATTGAGAGACAAAGGATAAAAATTCTGATTAAAAAAATTAAATACAAACTAAAAGAACAAAAGTCTTCCATATCTGTGAGATCAGGATCAGGGTGGTCAAATGACCAAACTTTTGCATGCCACTGTAAGTCATTTGGCTATAAAGGCTAATAGGATGTCATGCACATGTTCACTGGAGACCCTGTTCGCCCACACCTGGGACTACATGCATCTTTGGATGATCTGATCACAAATGACCGCCAAAATGTAGCTGTAGCTGATCTCACGCAACCACTTGTGATTGTGCATTTCAGGTTTCTCAAGGAGGAGGGCATGGTACACTCCAGAGTACGACCAGATTACAAGGTGTTGTGAGTCAGACTATATGCTGAAGTTGACACTCTACTTTGTGCTGGATCAGATCATGAGGATGTAAATGTGACATATCTTGATTAAAGTTCGCTTTTTTAAACAAAAAACCTTTGCATCTACTTGTTGTAATTGTTTCCACACAATTTCATCCATCCATCCATTTTCTGTACCGCTTATTCCTGAATAGGGTCACGGGTGAGCCGGTACCCAGCCGGCAACTCTGGGCGCAAGGGCAGGAAACAACTTCAATATTTAAATATTTGTATGAATTTGTTCCTATAATGATTCTTAATTCCTTGAAATCATCCAGGATGTTTTCGCTTAAAAATGATTAGATTGACAAGGATATTTATAATAATACATTTTTCAAAAATACTTGACAGTGATCCAAATAAAAACAAACTGAATTTTTATTATCTTTATTTATGTATGTATCAATTTATTTTACTTTATCAGAAACATTTTCATGAACTTGTAAAGTCTGTGCCACCTGGAGTGTCATTAAAGCAAGAGTTGGGGAGGTTATACTAAACAGAATTTATGAAATTCACATTTCATAAAATTGTCCAGTGAATTTTTTTTTCCTTTATATTTTGGAGCATTACTGTGAGGATTTGATTGTATTCAGAACCAAGAAAATTAGAGATGTTGATGATTGCCACCCCACCTCATCCTCAACTTCCCAACTCATCCCAAAAGTACTAAATGCTGCACCATTCATTCAGACTATATAACAAGGGATGTACAGTTAAAACGAGATTGGCAAGCCACCCAACTCCAGTGGGCAGGTAAATATATAGCAATAAAGCAATACACATAAATCTAGAGAACACAGTTTCATTGCTCCAGCTCAAAGCAGGAGGTGCTGAGCTCCCCTAGCCCATGCTGGCATTCAGTATGAAGTGCCAACAGGTTAAGGTTTGCTATCTGCTCTTGTTCTATTGTAAGAATGTCTCTACAGAGACTAAGCAAGCTGTGATGCATTTGCACATCAGTTTCAACAAAGGGTTCAGCATAAAGTAGCTGAATAAATTCATTAGAAAGGGTGTCCACAAACATTTGGACACACAGTGTATTTCACTCTTCCACCTCTCTCTCTCTCTCTCTCATCTCTCTCTACCCCACTCCACTGATGGTTCTTCATCACTCTTTCCTGAAACACAGAGAGGCTTCATTCAGGCCAGCCACAGTACATCCCTACAAAGCCTTGAGGAAACCCCTCAGTTGCATTACCCAGATTTGTGCATGTTGAAGTAGACATGGTGGTGCACACACACACACACACACACACACACACACAAACACACACACACACACACACACACACACACACACACACACACACACACACACACACACACACACACACACACACACAGAGCCTGATGTTTCTGCCATTTGCTCCAGGAAAGATTATTAGTAACACTCCAGCATTTGCAGACGGATAGCACACCGCTGGAGTTGATGTAGTTCTGCAGTAAAATCTGGAATTATCCATAGCGATCAAGTACTGTAAAAATAAGCTGAAAAACACCATTAGTCTATTTATTTTGGAGCATTACTACACAGTAATAATGAACAGAGGAGAGGAAAGGAGTGTAATGAAATGCAATGATACTACAGCCAGAACCATTTACTTAACATTTAATGGTAAATGAGTCAAACCAGCAGGTTTCACTGTCACCACACTGTCCCTGGAACCGCTCTGTTCCACAGGCTCCATTTTAAATATTATAACAAGCAAGACACTGTTTTATGCAAATGCAAATGTGGGTACTTTGATTTGGCAGATTTGCTGGATTTCAATGTAATTAGTAACCTTTAGAACCTTTAGAACCAATTTGTTTAACTGTTTCTGAGCTGATTATTGTCCACAGGTTCATAGTATTTTATGATAAACATGTAATGTATGTTACTCTGATCCTGAGTTATGAAGCCTAGAAAACAACGTGTTACTGCCCAAAAAGTGCAGATCTTGGGTTCTAAGAGTTAAGAAATCACCATTGAAGATTGCTTTGAGCTATTTATGAATAACTTTTTATAAACTTATTTTTCAATTATAACAAACCAACACATACGGTTCATCCACAAAACTGTACAAATACATACCAAACAATACACACAAGCCAAAACAAATAACCTCTGAGAACATGTATTATTAAAGTGCAGGGATTACTACATCTTGTGTCTAAAAGTTCAAAATAAACTCATCACAAATATTGCTACTACTAGACAATCCTACAAGAATTGCCCAGATGACCAGTACACAGTTTAATGCTCAATTAATGTTCATTCACTTTATTTTACTTCTGTGTTTGAAAATGTTAATGTTACTAAAGTTACTGTACTATGATAAAAAGTTACTGATAATAATGGCTAACATGACATATGCAATCTACCATTTGCACGCCTATACTTTCACATATACATAATTCGCCAATCAGCCCTGCTCTATTAAAGAACAACATCGCAACAACATGCTGCTGCTTTTTCCCTGAAATGAAGTCACAAAGGAAGTCATGGACAGAAACCCTGAGATGGGGTATAGGATATGTGTAAATTATGCTTTGAAAAGCCTGGACCTATGGTTAATACACATTGTATGATTTGCAGTTTTAGTCACAAGCTCTATATAAGAATTCCTCTTGTGACTAGAAGGGGTTTTAAAAATGATCTCAGAAAGTATGATTTTATGGTATCACAGTATACAATATTTCACAATTTCACACCATCATCAATTTGAATACCAAGTATATCTAAACTAGTTTTCTGCTGCAAATACTATACAACATTTACATTTATTACATATAATTACCATGTAATTACTATGTGAGTATATTATTACAGTGAAATAAAAATTGCGCCAAACAAGTCCAGTAGCTTTTTATGTCATATCAAAGTTTTACTGTCTGTATTTCCAGTTTTCCTAAACTGACTTATTATTATTATTTTTTCTAATTTTGTGTTTGCTCTATGTGAATCAGTATATGAGGTAAGTGATATTCTCACAGTACACACACACACACACACACACACACACACACACACACACACACACACACACACACACACACACACACACACACACACACACACACACACAGAGGGTATTTTGTCTTGTTTTTCACTTATACAAGAATTTGTGTATCACTGCATGATTTCCACAGCTGCTGGATGGATTAATTGACAAAGTGTGAAAAAACAAAAAATCTAATTTAGTTGCTAGTAGGGAAAATTGGGGACAATTTTCAAGAAAGCCTTGGAAGAAAGCAAGAGAGAAGAGAGAGAGAGAGAGAGAGAGAGAGAGAGAGAGGGAGAGAGAGAGAGAGGAGAGGGAGAGAGAGAGAGAGAGAGAGAGGGAGATGGAGGGGGGAGAAGGTTTGATGGAATTATGCAAATATGATATTCTCGAAAGTCTCCTAATGCAATTGTATATATATGAGAAAAACCAGCAGCTTAAGCAGCAGTGGTCTGTATTAGTCTTGTAGCCGAAGATACACTTCAAGCTTTGGTATCTGTGTGTCAGGCAAATTGAATTCTCAGTTTTCACATTATATCGGCTGCCGCTTCTGTTTTCTGGGCTTATGCTTGTTATCCAGCTAGTTTCAAATGCTGTGTTCTGCTGGATCACATTGCATGAGAGGTGTGAGCCTGGTTTTTATAACCGAGGTGTCTCTATGAATGCAAATTGTGTGTGTGTGTGTGTGTGTGTGTGTGTGTGTGTGTGTGTGTGTGTGTGTGTGTGTGTGTGTCTACTTTCATACATCAGAAGTTCTATATTAGAAAGTTTATCACTTTGGTCACATTCAATTTCTTCTGTGAGAATCCTGATGTAAGTGATTACAATATTAGATTGAAAGGACGTTTATTGGGGGAAAACTGTACAATTGAAAGGAGCTCTAGCAATTTGTCAGTTACTCTAGCCTGGATACAAGATGAGAAATTGCTTAAATCCTATACACTGTGCTGACATCCAAGCTGGTCCCATAATTGCTTAATTTGTAAGAAGACTGCTGATCGGGGAAGGATAAGTCATTGTAGCAATTTGACAAAGACATTCCTAGGAAACCCTTGCTGTGTGTGTAGATGAGCATTACCCTGCTGAAATATGTCAGTTGGAAGCCCTGACCTAAGAGGCAACACACGTGACTCCAGGATGCCCTGCACACATCGCTGAGCTGTTAGTGTACCTCATATTCTACTAGGTGTAACACAGACTGTTGTATGCACAACCCCCTCGATCATCACAATCAAAGAAGTTGGGGAAGAGTGTTGCTGCACAGCAAAGACAGGACTGACATGCTCACTCTGAGGCCTACATTCTCAAACCAAAAAGAACCTGGATTAATCTCTAAGGGTGTTATGGTTGCATTCTTCTTTGCTGTGTGCAAGCCCTCATATAACCATTACTCTCACTGCCTCGATAACAAGCAAATCTCTTTGCTGGAGAACCAGCTGCCTTCATCAGACCCTACATGTACTATTTACATTTCTATCAGAAAGACTTTAATAAGATCAAAAAACAGCAGGGCTTCTTCCAATAGTTGCTGCATCCCAAAGCCTAGACTTCAACCAAGGTAGGACGGGTAGGATTGTCTTATGTAGCCTATTGGTCAAATGAATGGAACAGTATAACAAGGCTATGTGGTGACATCAGAAGAAAGGTGCCTCCTCTTGCAATTTGGGTGCAAAACGTGTGAATGAACAGAAAATAAGACTTAAATGAATTTCCACAATTCTCTTGATTCTGTAACTGCAGATTACAGAGAGCTATGACAAATACATAGTTGCATCCTCCAAAATCACTCTGAATGTAGGTTTCAATTCTTGGCTGAATATGAGCGTATGATGCAATTCAGAATGCAGCTTACCTGGCCGCAGGCCTGGGTTTGATTGAGCTGCTCTGCCAATAGTTTCAATTCAAGTACGTTTGTGTGTTCTGCTGAACAGCAGTAAGAGCAGACAATTACCAAATAGGTCAGGTAATCTTAGATTAAAATAATTGGACTTATTCGCACTTTTTGTGAGATCATGTCTCCACAGCTTATGTGGATAAGTAAAGTCTCAAGAACATAATACTCATGTAGTATAAACATTGGCTGAATGGTCTCAGGTTCAACTGTAAGGAGAAGACTTGGAGATGCAGGATTAAGTTCCAGGTCCAGTGAGAAAATCAAAAGATGACCATGGACCGCTGAAACAATTGGTGGGGGTTCTCATGACAGATAATTATGTGTGTGTGTGTGTGTGTGTGTGTGTGTGTGTCTCTCTCTCTCTCTCTCGCCTCTGTGTGTGTGTGTGTGCATAACTGTAGGTCTATGTACTGAACTTGGCCTTTCTGTGGGCAGTGTTGTTGTGGTTCCACTACTGGGTTAGGGTTGTGAGTGGCTTGTGTATACTGAGTGCCTTCACTGCACATGGTGTTTGCCACATGCGCACACACACACACACACACACACACACAGACACACACACACACACCCTTTCCATTTAGCTTATTCCCACCAGTGAGCCACAGAGCCAGTAGGTGGCTGCTGACTCCAAGCAACACCCCTGCTGACTGTTTGGTGACAGCAAACAGAGAGCCACAAAGTGGTCAGAGAGAGAGAGAGAGAGAGAAAGAGAGAGAGAGAGAGAGAGAGAGAGAGAGAGAGAGAGAGAGAGAGAGAGAGAGGACAGAATGACCGGAGAAAGTGGAAACAGCATAGAGGACAGAGGTGTTTATCAGAGTAAGTAGGAAGTGCGTAGGGTGGTGGGAGGTGACACACACACACACACACACATACACACACACACACACACACACAAACACACACACAACACACACACACACACACACACACACACACACACACACACACACACACACACACACACACACACACACACACACACAGGTTATGACCAGTCTGCACCCTATTAGAATGTGTTTAAGCCAGTCTAATGGAAATTGATCAGTGACTTAAATCCTTTCAGGTTAATTCAATGAATCAATAAAAACTGACAAAATGAAGAAAAAACAACACCCGTTTCATTAGCTGGACCAAACTTCCCTTATTTCACTTTAATCCTTGAAGGCATTGGACTGAACTGAATGCAAGCCTTTCATGATATAAGAATTTTGATTCACTGGTGAATTTGAATTTTATTAGGATTTAGGAAATGTAATCAACATTGAAATCACAATGTTGGTCCTACATCATTATCAATTTATAATTCATCCCAGCTGCACATGACAAACCTTCAATGTTGAGATGTGGCTAAAATGTTGTCAGTTGTTGCTTCAATGTTTTTTTACATTGTTTAATGTAAGTGGTTGTAAAATGGGTAACATAATACTTATAAATCAACATGTACAACATATTATAAAATTGATAATGACATTGAAACAATTTCAAAATATCAATGTTAGTTCACATATACAGGTGTGGGCATTCTCAAGCCACACCCTGAGGTAACACTATAGTCCAAACTATAGACACAGATTTCTTCATTACAAAAATTACAAAAACATTGTTGAAGTGAAGAATCAGACATGCTGATATAGAATTTAAATTCTTTTTTACTTGAGTATATGGCTCCCTACTCCCTCATTAGTATTTTTCTACAGGTGGGCCGCTATGGGTGTGGGCCTCTGAGAGGGTGAAGGGGCCTGTCAACACCCCTGCCTCCGCCACCCCCCAGTTGACAAAACTAAACCAACCCCCACTGCCCCTAAAAGAAACTGAGGGCTGAATTAAATTGCCAGTCCAGCCCTGATGTGTTATATTGGGAGAGACAATTTAGTTTACTAAGCAGCGGTAAAAAGACAAATGAATTCAGACACTTCCTCATGATCATCATGCATCATTACTGATTGCATAAACAAACACGTAAGAGGAGATAAGATGATCCTTTATTAGTCCCGCAGTGGGGAAATTCACAAAAGTGTCTGAGCTGTGTAAAGCTCTGTACACACATAAGGTCCAAATTAAAGTGGTTAAAGGCCGCGATGACCATGGAATAATATAATATCTTGCTTAGAAAAATAAGCCTCCCATTAAGGAGCTACATATTAACAACATGTCAAATTCACAGTTTATGACAGACACTGTATACAAGTACATTAGTGCCTTAAAATGTAAACAAGGATCCATGTCAGTCACAGCCTGACTGCATAATCACAAAAATATAATTATATATTTTATAAGATTTTAAATAATTATAAAATACTAATTACCTGCAACTGAAGGTCTGTTAAATTATTACATTCCAATACATGTACTATAAATGAAAGAATTTACACAATGACACAAACCATTGAAGAGAACCCATTTTCCTCAGTTAACATTACCTGACTCTACATTATAAACTTAAGCAAGCTATGAATATTATATAAGTGGACATAAAGCACTTTGTACGGGGTGTGAGATGGCCTTTTAGGTGGTATTAAATAGAGGCGCAGTGAGAGAGTCCTCTGGTCCAGGACTCGTCTCTGAGTCAGTGCTGGACAGCTGTAATTTATAGAGCAATTTATGAACCGTTGGTGAAGTCAAGAGGATACAGAGATGCTGTTCTCGGGTCTACACCTTCTCCTCCAGACACACACACACACACACACACACACACACACACACACACACACACACACACACACATACACACACACTGTTAGCCATAACTCATCAACAGATGACCAGCCTGCAGAGAAAGAGAGAGTGAGTGTGGGGAGAAAATAGAGAATTACTCCATCAGAGGACGGACACGTCTGAACAGAGATGTAGCTAAAAGGAAAGAACAGTGAGGCTGGTCTTTTTTTGTTGTTGTCCTTCTAAACAATCTTCAGGCTTCACTGGCTGGCTGTCAAAAAGATGAGTTTGGCTCTAGCAGCTGAACCACAACACTTAGAGCTGCAGTAAGGCATTGATGTAATGGTAGGCTAGTTCTTTACAGGTCAAGCAGAAGCTATCAAATAAACAATAGTGCTACACCTCACCTAAATAATGCACACATAAATACTAAAGCCCGCTTAACACCTCAGGCCTCTTAGGTCCAACTGTCTTATAGGTCTGTGCAATTACAGAGTGTGGACTGTCTGTTGGGTCTGTTTGACCCACCCGTCACCAGAGTGATGGTGCATTAGTACATTGCAAAATACAAAATATATGGATATCTTAGGATATCGTGATAAAGTTCCTTTTTGTTTACATCTCTCTCTGTTCTATTTTACCAAATCTTCCAATCTTGCTAAACACTATTGACCCAACAGTTGTCCTAAAGATGATAATTGACATTGAAGGACATTGCTGTCTCAGAATTCTGTATCAAAGCATTTTAATATAAATTTCCCTTGAAATAGAAAATGTGGTGGGAAGAGATGCACAGGCAACAGGCACCCAGGCACCCGCAGCCATTGATTGTCAAGAAAATTCACTTGGTAGTGCTTCACAAGGAGTGCACTGAGGCTGGTGTCACAGAGAGATGTCTCTAGAAAATGGGGTACAACTCCAGCATTCCTAATATCAGATGTGTTGTTCCTGAAATAAGAAGGAAAAGGACTTCATGGAAATTTTGTATTTCATTTGGAAATCAAGAGTCTTTGAGCCCCTAGAGTCTAGAGGAAGAGTGAAGAGACACTGAATCTAAAGTCTCTGAAGTCTAGTGTGACATTTCTCCCGTTAGCACCCTCTGTCATCTGCGGGTGTTGGTTTGTTGTGTTTTATCAAGCTTTATGCAATTTCTGATTTCCTTTTCCAGCAGGACTCTGTAGAGCAAAAATGTCTTATGCGTCCAATGAAATATTCTAATAATTTGAAAAAGGATTTCTGTTATATAAATGTATAATATCAAATATCTCCAAAATGGCAACTTTACAGGAGAAAGCAAAAATGCTCTTAAGTTTGAATGGACATCAATGTACAATAAGAGTTAATTTTACTAATTTTAGAGCATTTTCATTGGTCTATGAGCCGCTACTGAGTTTGAACTTTGACAAAAACTAAAAACAGAAAAAATGGAGATTTTATGCTTCTGCAAAATGCTTATCTGTAATTCCATGATGTTTGCAAGCTTCAAGATACAGGGGTTGGACAATGAAACTGAAACACCTGTCATTGTAGTGTGGGAGGTTTCATGGCTAAATTGGAGCAGCCTGGTGGCCAATCTTCATTAATTACACATTGTAGCAGTAAGAGCAGAGTGTGAAGGTTCAGTTAGCAGGTAAGAGCACAGTTTTGCTCAAAATATTGCAATGAACACAACATTGTGGGGGACATACCAGAGTTCAAAAGAGGACAAACTGTTGGTGCACGTCTTGCTGGCGCATCTGTAACCAAGGCAGCAAGTCTTTGTGATGTATCAAGAGCCACGGTATCCAGGGTAACGTCAGCACCACCAAGAAGGACGAACCACATCCAACAGGATTAACTGTGGACGCAAGAGGAAGCTGTCTGAAAGGGATGTTGGGGTGCTAACTCGGGTTGTATCCAAAAAATGTAATTCCCAAGATGAATTGACGCTGTCTTGACCGCAAAAGGAGACCCTAGTACACCATACTAATAAATTACTGTGGTCTAAACCAGGTGTTTCAGTTTCATTGTCCAACCCCTGTAGGTGCAAAGCCACAAAGCTATGCTTTTACCCACCTCCAGTCCAACTCTATTTCATTGTAGAGCCTTGATACTAACTCAGCACTATGGTCAACCAAAATGTGTGCTGCTTTGTGCATAGGAATACTAACAAAACAGGTCTTTGGTGGTGGAAGATGGTAAGGTGATGTCAACAATGCCAGGAAGAAAACTTTAGAGCACAACCTGCAGAATGGTGACAAACACAGACAATCTAATTATTTTGCTTTTCTGTAAATGCTTCCACTTTTCAGACAGTTCCTTGAATTATACCTCAAATTTGAGGGGTCCTCTCTTTTAACCGACCTTTATGAAGTAACTTAGAATGGTTCCAACCTGACACATTAGCTTAGCCATGTGCCACTCTGACAAATACATATGCCACTCTGCATATATATGGGCATCCTTGACCAAATAACACATTTTATTTTAATTTGTATAAGTTGTATAGACAGTCCCTGTAGCTGTAATGTTGTTGACTGTCTCAAAAAGTTCTTATGGATTTTTACGTGCAACCAGTTGCCAAGGACTGCAAGTGTGAGGTGGTTACACAAGACACGGCCCAAAAGGTTCCAGAGTGATTTATTAGCAAAAATACTCCAAAATAAGAACAATTAGTGATTAAAACAGAAAGAAAACAGTAGGAAAAGGCTGATCATGTTGGTTTATCAGCATGGTCAAGCTTGATCATATTGGTTGTTTAGCTTGATCAGGTTGATCATACTCATAGACCAGCTAAACCATCAAACTCTGACAACATAACCTATAGTAATCAAGAGGTAAGCTATTCAACCAGCTTAGCCAGCTTGACCAGGCCAGGAATTGGCCAGAATGTTTTTCAGCAGGGTATACTTCTTCAATTTAATGGAATATTTAAAGGATACCCACCTTGTTCAATTGTCTGAAGATAATATTCAGAATGGCCTCAATTGGCTGATTCCAACTGAGGTATGTACATGTATGTAGTCTATTCTAGTTATCAGTCAGATTATTAAAATAAAATTGTAAATGTGGCTCTTAGGGGTTTTTATATGTTATGGATTTGCTGTTTTATGTTTGTTATCTACTAAGGTTGTGTTTGTTACGTTAAAAAAATGTTTCAGTTGGCTGCTGGTCTCTAAACCTTTGCATAAGACAGTATATACAGATTTGTATGCACAAATAGCCTTTGTTCTTACCCCATGAAGTTGTTGAGCCTTTTTTCATCCCCCCTCCCAACTCTCATACCCTGGATTTCTCTTCTACTCTGAGGCTCTTAATAAATACATCAGGCTAAAAAAGTGCTGCGCTATTAAATTTGAGGCAGATGAAATATGAATGAAGAGACTGCGCTTCAGGTGCGTCTGGTGTGATTTAATATCTGTCCAGGGGATGCTGAGTGTGGAGCGGGAGATTACTGCGGAGAGCATGGACATCCGCCACAACCTTTGACCTCAGAGTGCTGAGCAGTGGTGTATGGATCCGACATGTGGAGGGAATAGACTCAACACATCAGATTCAGCCACTGCACAGATGCATCAATCAGGAAAGAAACGTGCGGGCTTGTGCTGGCTGTGAAGCAGAATGAACATTCAGGAGAGAGAGCGCGAGAGACAGACAAGGACATCCAGTGTCTGTCAAAAGTTTGGGGACCCCTAGCTTGTCACAGATATGTCTCTTGTGACTTGTGACAAGTAAACAATAGATTGGGACTGGCAACCTTAAACACGACAACATTGCAACATCACATGCATCTCAGTTTTGCTATAGTCAGTTCATAATGCAATGGTGATCTCCCACACTGGGATCAGATTAATCAATTTTACCAGATAGTAAAAATGATTGAGCCAAATACACCCCATCAAGAGTTTTACTGGCCAGACTTTGGTTTGGATCTAGGCAAAGAAAATTAAACATTGGAATCGGCCCGAGTTGCTTTTGCCAATACCATGGAAATGTGGGAATTGGCCTGAGCTGCTTTTGCGAACACCCCAGATAATATGGGAACTGGCCTGTAGTGCTTTTGCCAACATGCTGGTTACCTAGAACAATATGGCAATTGGCTGCTTTTGCCAGGTATAATTTATATTCTGTCCAATTCCAGATTGCCAATGAAGAGTATCAGCTGATGCTACCATTGAGCCAATTTTTTATGCTACATGGGATGGGTCTTATATTTTAGAGAAATCTTCAGCAGTAAAATGCTAAATGCAGTAAATGTGACATTCAGGCAAACCAGAAATGACTGACCACCATACTACAAACTACTATGCTAGCACACCTAGGTTTATTTCTGACTAAATGACACAAATGTAGTGTGTATATATATATATATATATATATATATATATATATATATATTCCAGAAATGGCTTGAAACTCCATTCAGACTCTATCCCCAAAAGTACACTTAAACTGAAA
>CM067504.1:16587902-16782902 GCA_034509495.1 Acestrorhynchus altus
CAAAACAGAGCTGAATCAAAGTGATTATGGGCCTGCAAATCAATAACTGCTTTATATGAGATTTACTCAGCCATGTTGAATAGTCCTCAGTCAGCAGAAATATCGGGACCAGTTTTAAATGAACTGCTGCACCGTAGGCCGGCTGAGTTTAGGCTTTATAAATCTTTAAAAGTCCAGCCAAATTCAGGGAGACTGAAGGCCAAATGTCCACTATATGGACAAAAGTACTGGGATATTTAATATGAGTTTATCCTGTGTTTATTGGAGTAACTGTCTCTACTATTCAGGGATGGCTGAAGGATTTGCTGTAAGGATTTGATTGCATTCAGTGATAAGAGTTCTAGTGAGGTGAGGATGTTGACTGATCACCACTACACCTCAGCCCCAACACCCCAACTCATCCAAAACCAAAAGTGTTGGATGGAACACTATCATTCCAGACATCACAGTTTAACTGTTTCACAGCTCAATGCTTGAGGGCTTTATACCCCTTCTGACCATTTCTGGCATTAGGCATGGTGCCAATAGGTTCAGGTATATCTGCTATCCGTTCTTGACAATACTTCACTACAGGGATGAGAAAAGCTTTTGCATATCTGTCAGCAACTGGTGCCAAAAGTAGCTAAATGCATTAATTTGAAAGGATGTCCAAAACCATTTGTACATAGTGTATGTTTGTGAGAAGGTGGAGTGCAAGTGTGACTGTGCAAACTGAGGAAAGACTACAGACAGTTGTTCTTGTGAGGATTCATGAGGTGCAGTGAACAAAATGTAAATGTCTAATTTATAGAGTTTGTTCCTTACCAGCTGTTACAGGGCATGTGAAATTATACTATAGCACTGAGTTGGTCTCAACACTTTAGGGCCCTTACTGGAGGGTGAACGCTAGGAGTAGTGGGCTGTGAAGCACTCTCCAGTGGTGTACAGGCCCATCCTCAGGGGAAGGCAGTAGTAATGCCTTTAAATCATAAAGGTTTACATGAAAAACAAAATAACATCAGTAAAAATCAAGAGATTTACAGTTGTGTTCAAACTATAGACATTATAATCATGAACAGAAATGGACAAACATAGAATAATGCAGAATAATGCAAGGCAAATTAATTTTGATCAGTTTGAGACAATGCAGCTACAGGTGTCTGATGTAAACAAATAGAGAACAAAAGGACAGTGACGTGGGCTATTATACTTTCTAGTTATAAACAGGTGGGACATGAGCTGGTAAAGGTTGATAACCACTGTACTTTATAGGTTTTATACTATTTTTATACTATACTAGGGTTAAACTGAAAATAACCAGACATGCCTAAACCACACATTTCAGACTATGCATACGTTTAGTACACGAACACACAATGTTTCTGTTTGTACTGGAAATGAACTGGCACAAAATGTTCAATATATCTAGGCCTGGGAAACTTAGGGAATATACAGGTAAGTCAAAGAGTGCCAGTGTTGGAGTGAGTTCATCACAGTTGCCATCACATTAACAGAGGCAAGCTAAAACATTCCGTAAGCACCCTCATGTTAATGAATATACTAAAGCTAGTAAAGTGCTCTAGATTGATGCAAATGTGAACAGTGTGCAGAGCCATGTACAAATGCATACACACATACT
Source organism: Acestrorhynchus altus (assembly GCA_034509495.1). NCBI lineage: Eukaryota > Metazoa > Chordata > Actinopteri > Characiformes > Acestrorhynchidae > Acestrorhynchus > Acestrorhynchus altus. The sequence goes on from CM067504.1 coordinate 16,589,521, forward strand.
TGTTTTTTTATATTTCAGGATATGAGGCATCAATAGTATAAATATAAAACTTATATGCTGCAGTTACTACATGAAGTGGAGTCCATGCCTTAAATGGTCAGATCTGTTGTGACAGCACAAGGGGACCCTTCTCGATATTTGGCAGGTAGTGCTAATGTTATGGTTATTCAGCTGTTAACCATGGCTGTTTAACATTATTACCTTCTTAATTAGATCATGAACAAAAATTGGCTTTTGATGATATTCTTTTGTTGTTAGAGTACATAAAGCATCTACAAAATGTAATGTTAAGAAATTTTGTTTGTGATTTATTTCAGAAAAGTAAACTGTCACATTTTACATTCTTAGCTTGCAAACGTAAGGATTGCTTGTAGCTAATGGGAATCCAGAAATCCAGTTTCTTAAATTATTAAAATAGTTCATTTTGAGTTTGAGTAAACTACTAATTCAACACATGCAACATGGGGAACAACAGGTAGTTGTTTAGAAGACAAACACTGACATCCTAAACAAAGAGAAGGCAAACCTCTAAAGCTCACTGCTGGCTGTTGTGGGAGTGCTCTCTCTCTCTCTCTCTCTCTCTCTCTCTCTCTATATATATATATATATATATATATATATATAAAAACTGAGAAGGGAGGGGCTGTTGGCTCTCTTCCTTTGCTCACATAAGGGATCAATAAAGTATATATCCATCAATCAATCAATGTTTCAGAGTTACAGTCATGAGAAGGGAGATTAATGATAGATACAAAATTATACTATGATGAGAACATGTTTAGATCTTGTAGTTTGGTATGATATACGTTTTGTGCATGTTGTGTATCATGTCTGTAGGTTACTATGATCCTAAGTTATGAATCCTTGAAAAAGACATGTAACTGCCTGCGAAGGGCTAGAGAGTTAAAGGTGGACTGCACCATTTGTTTTGGTTCAACGACAAACAAAATGACCTCCTGACGGAAACTGATGGAAGAGAGATTCTGAAAATGTGAAAAGGGTCCATAGAATTATTTACCAGGGGTGCCCAAACTTGCCAAAAACATGGTATAATTTATTACTAATCATGTGATAATGTAATTTCACTCTCAAATTCTCAATCCAAACCTAAAACGAACAAAATACTTCTGTTCTGGTCTGTTTTCCCACAAAGTCAAAAGAGTTTTGTCCACAAAATGCATGAAAACAAGCCCAGACAGACTCATACACACTCTCTCACTGTAGGAAGATTTAACTGCAGCCCCGAGGCCACCCAGCCAGTCATTTCTCTCACCATTGTGTCTGAAGAATGACTCTGCCACATTCGCATAAGTGCGCACACACCCTTATAGCCATGTACACACACTTGCAGTCCTTTAGAGGGCATCTCTAATCTTTGCACACACATCTATCTGTGCTAGAAAATAATGGTTGCCTCCCTGTGATTAGGGTAATGACTCTGGAAAAGACACACTGATGTGCACACACACATGTGCTCATACACACACAAACACACACCCACACATTTTTTTCATATTAACAGACAAAATCTCCCCTCTTTGCTGTCTTTGTCCGTGCAAATTCAAATTGCACAGTGCTGTTAACCTTTCTCACCCCCGGCTTCTTTTCTTTTTGGTTAGGATTTCAGAGGCTAAAAAGAAAAAAAATACTCTTTCAATGTCAAAGATACAAAAACTCAGAGACACTTTGTTTAATTGCACAAATAAATTTTGGAATTATAAAGAATGTCAAAATATTGTTAAGGAAATGTTCCTTTGGCTGGCAAATACCCAGGCAGTCAATACAAAAAGACGATTTCCACTGCATCTGAAATCACATCTAATCTAATTACACTAAACACTGACACTGAGGGTTTAAAACAGGACTATATGCTAGCTAGGTAGATAGGTAGGGTATATTGTGTGGTTTGAGAAAAAAGACTTGGCTGGCCAATCAAATAGATGTGTGATCTGCTGCAGAATTTAAGGCAGAGCAGTTGATTGGAATACAGAGTGGTGAATACTAAACAAAATTCAGCTTCACGTTAAAGCAAATTCTTAATATTGAACAACTTTGACAATTTATGCAGCCATGTGTTTTTGTTTTTATTTAACGCATATTTGCCAATTACCCGACCGCATTAGGACTCCCCTATCCCATATGATGCTGCAGACACTAGGAAGACAATCACATGTTCGATACATGTGATGCCAGCCACCGCCTCTTTTCAAACAGTTGCCATTGCATCATTGCTGGGCAGCCAACACACTTAGAGCACCAGGTCCCAAACTCTGGTACAATGGCTAACAGACAGACATCGCCAACATGAGAGAACATGGCCTCTTGATTCCAGCTGCTGATGACCTAATATTTTAGTTGTTGCTTGTATGATTGGCCATTGCCTGATGTTTGGGAAATAATGAACTGTTTCTGGACTATTATGATTGAAGGGCATAGTCTGAAGGTGGTGTTTAGCAGGGGGGGTGTCTGTTAGAATGGAACTATTTTACCTTGCTAAATACCTTTTCTGTTTGTGTATCTCAAAGTCTAACAATAATTGGGGATAAGAGAATCATAATTGTAATGAAAACCTGATGTGTATCTTACAAAATGAGATATTGACACAGGTATTGACTCACGTTACAGCATGAACCTCCAGTGTATTATTATTATTGCTTAGTTGAGTTTTATACTATACAGTCGATGCCACATTGTGGCTTGTGAGGACTGTGAGGTTCTGCCATTGGAACCTAACAATGGCATTCTGACCCATTGAAATGAATGAAAATGACAGACTTTGCAGTGTAAAACTAGGGAACAGGGTATACTTATAGGTTATTTACAAGACAAGTTATTTACATGCCATATTTTATTGACATATTTTATGTTATTTACATGTTATGCAATTTTAACATACATAACTTTTACTAATACATAATTGATAAGGGGACACTAGACCAACACTGTAATACTCAGGCGTTATAGTTTGATGGTGGACATAATAGTAACAATAGTATCTAATTAGGGTCTGTGTACATTTCTTCAATCTTAGAGAGAAAGAGAGAAACAGAGAGGGAGACAATCAATTCAATGGAAGGACGTTGAGATTCATGGAGGCCCCCAGCAACTGCAGCAACAGGATGAGTTATAGCGGTCATCTAAAAGATAGACAACTTTCTTCTCTTAGCCCTGCTTGCTTGGTGTTCCTTTTTCTGGAGCCAGTTATAGAGCTGGAGCCTCTTTTGATGCAATCTAATCAAATGGCATAAAGGACACAGCGCTCTGTTTACGCCACTGATCGGCACTGCACAATCAATTACCACCCCCCGCAGCGGCTTAAATGAGCAAGACCAAAAGACAGGGGGAATTGGTTAAATGTTATTGTCGGGGACACCATTATCCAACAATCGGGTGGTTAATGCAAGAAAATGACATTCATTAAAAGCTGGGCCGGGGATCAGGAGGAGGCCGCACTGAGGATGACCCCTCATTCACGCTCGGCCTTTGTGTCTGTCTCTCTCTATCCATCCGGCTGTGGGAAGGGGAGATCGTGATGTGTGCGCTCACACACACACACACACACACACACACACACACACACACACACACACACACACACACACACACACTGAAATTGCTACTTCTTTTGTGTGTCAGCTTGAGAGGAGAGGCTGCGGAGGAATGAATGAAAGGGGGTTTTATCGCTTTCTGTTCTAGAAAGCACACACACACACAAACACACACACACACACACATACAAAAATTGTTTCTGTTTGGTGTGTACATGATGCAGCCCTTGTGAGGAAGAAAGGGAGAGATGGGAACAGAGAGATGGGAAACAGAAAGAGAGCTGGCCTTGTCCGAATCTTCATTTTGAACTCTCTCCTTAACCTCATTGAAAAGACAGACTGACCTTTACAATAATGGCTACCTCCAGGCTTTATTTTGTGAACAACATAAAGTAGTGTGCATGCAAATTCATAGAAAACAGCTTGTTCCTGCTTCACAGTAATGTTCTACAATAGAAGGTATGGCATTGTATTAAAATGTAACACAGCATTCCTCTTACAGAAAATCAAAGCCACATTTAGACATTTCACAGTGAAAAATGTAAATATGGTAGCTGGTTTCAGATGGTCAGAGAGAGTTTTGATGGTCAAGGTAGTTGAAAAGCTGGTCATCCAACAGAAACATACACTATACTGGTAATCTAACTGGTTATCCAACTCATGAGCATTAAAATGTTTTTGGACCAGCTTGGTCTTGTTGGTCATGTTGGATGTCCAGTTTTGTCTTGCTGGTCATGCTGGTCCAGCATCATGTTCTTGCTGATTATGCTGCTTGACCAGCTTGGTCTTGCTGGTCGAACAACTTGATCTTGTGGCTTGGCCACTTTGGACTTGCTGGTAATGCTAGTCAACCTGCTCGGTAAAACCTAGTCATACAGGTTGTTCAGCTTGATCAGGTTGATCATGCTAGTAGACCAGCTAAACCATGAAACTCAAACAAAAGCAAACCCTATCCTGGCCAAGATGTTTAACCAGCTTGACCAGCTTGAACTAGCCAGGATGTGTTTCAGGTGATTTGGTATCTGTTACACCTGATCATGTGGTTGTGATTATATAATAAAATTGTCTTATTGCTCCATTCTTGATAACATGTACACATAATGAAAAGGGTTAGTGCCTCCAAATACTAAAAACATACATGGAGACAAAGGAGTTATTTAAGCTATTATTTACATAAGAACAATAACAGAAAGAGGACATTAATCCATGATACACCTACTTTACAATATACATATGTCAGATATATGATCCATATCCATGTGTACATCTCTATGCACACATAAAGCGAGTCATTACTCCGCTGCCTTGTGTGTGAATGGCATGGTGTAAAGCCTTTGAGTGTCAAACAGATTGCAGTTACAACATTTCTCAGTCTCCGCACTGCTTCTGCCAGCGGAAACATGGGGCTATTTTGTATGAGCTGATGAATTTATGAGTGGAGGGTGGCTGCTTTCATCTCTTCTGTGCTTCTCATTTATCTATCCATCTAGTTTTCTCTCTCTTTCTTTCAAGAGGAGTTCTATTTTTCATCATGCTTTGGGAATGGACAGTTTGCCAGGGGTCATCTCCCGTGGCTAACGCAGCAGCATTGGTTGCACTTTTGCCAGGGCCGGATAATTCCTTTACGTAAATGTGGTTTTGTAGCGGCCAGACCCAGTGCAGCCTTAGCAGATGGAGACAGACCATGCCCGACTGTTCGATTTATCATCTCTCACAGTTTGGGGGCATTTTATCAGCCATTGCAGGCAGGAATGGAGAAAAATACTGGAGCTTGTTGGCACAATGTTGCCGCTTAGGAATAGTAATGCAGATGGATGGAATTAAGAAACAGAAGCAAGAAGAGAAGAGAAAAACAGCAAAAGTCTACAAATGCACCTATGAGTGGACAAAATCAGACATTTTATCTTCTAAAATCGCTCTAGATGGATGGGCTAGATCAAAAGACAGAACCAAAAGAAAAACAGACAATAAAAGACAATAAAAGGGACCAGAACCACAAATACCAAGCCTCATTTTCTGGCTGGACCAGAAACCAGCAAAAGGGAAGAGAACTACAAGTACCTGGCTTTCTTTTCAAAAGCACATCTGGATGGATGGATGGAATCAAAAGACAGAACAAAAGAGTTACACAAACTAGCAGAGGAAAGAATTTTCAAATCTGTATAGATAGATGGAATAAAAACACAGAATAGACAAACAGCAAAGTGCAAGAAAGGAATGCAGGGTAGAAAGCGCAGAGAAGAAGACAAGAGCCTAGTCTTGTCTTGGGTCTTTTCTGGGTGGATTGAAGGGATTAAAAGGCAGGACAAGGGTAGAGAACACTCAAGCATATAAATATATAAATCAAATACAGAGGTGCTTCATATGTTACCATAGAACACCATAGAACAGAGGCAAATAATAGAATTCCAGGTGCTTTCCAATCCAGACCTGGACCTATAAATGATAAACTATTGAGAAGAAAATCATTTTGATGGAGTGTTTAACATTTCTAGCCTTTATGGTATAGGTTCAGGTTTAGTGTCCCAGGAAAATCCCAGACCAATGGCATGTATTGTACATATCACACGTGACATCAGCCAAACCAATCTGTGCATTATTTGGTTGCAAATAGGGCTGTGTATTGACAAGATCCAGGCCGTACAATATGTATCACAATACAGGGGTTATGATAAGCAAGGTTATATATTTCATTTTTTAAAATAACATTAAAAATACTGACAATTTAAAAATCACACCATCATATACATAAAATCTGACTGAAAGAAATGTTTGGCACCAATGTGGCACCTAGCTACTACATATAGCTACTACAGCAAACTAAGTAGGTTTGTGATGTTCAGCCACACAAATCAGGTCTGATCACTTGCAAATAACAGTATGCACAATCATCTCTGAAGATCTATTTTGAAAAACAAATCTATTTTGCTTGGAGTATAAACATAGACTTTGATGTTTGAGACCTTGGCTCAAGGGCATTTTTCTAGGTGGACCTTATTGAATTTGCCATAGAAGCACCACATTTATGACGTGAGTGTGAAGAACCTTCAAATTAGTAAAGAGCCTATACATCAAGTGAAGGTTCTTTAGACCTTTAAAAAACCTTCACACTCACATCTATATTACAAACATTTCTTTATGGTTCCAAGAGTGGTCCTTGAATACCATATATCAACTGCCTTGTCTTTTCTTCAAATATCCATCTGGATAGATGGACTCAAATGACAATTGGAATAACAAACTGCAGGAAGGGAGGCAGAGTAGATAGAGAAGCACAAGTGCCTTGTCGTGTCTTGGAATGCACCTCTGAATGGATGGAGATTAAGGAATCAAGCAGAAAAAGCAAAGCATGAGATGCATAACTGTCTAGTCTCATCATCCAAAGATAGAATCAAACAACAAAAGCACAGACACAAAGAGAAAAGCAGCAAATGGCAGGAAAGAGGGCCGTGAGTGCCCAGTCTCGTCTTCGAATGCACCTTGTCGGACTTGTGCCTGTGGCCCATGTTAGTCCTTGAGCATGACGACCTATGCGAAAAAGCCAATTACGCGCCACCTGAGAGGAAGGAGACTTGTGAGCCCTTCCTTGCTTTCCTCCTTGCCTCTCCAGGGTCATGTGACTTGCCACAAATCTGCATGTCCTTGGAGCTGTGGGAGCCGCTATTTATAGCCCTCATCTCTGCAAGAGAGAGGGCCTGATTGGGACGATGGGGGGTTCTGGTGGTGGTGGTGGTGGTGGGGGATTGTTGGAAGAAAGAAGGAGGGGGGTGGGGGAATGTCAGCAATCTCATCCTCATTCCCCCATAGGGAGCTCAAGTGTCATCACCAAAAGCACCCCAAGTCTTAGCAAGCCGTTTACGGCTCCGACTAATTCATGTTCAAGCCATATGTTGATGTCATCAACTTTCCCCACAGATCTGTCCTGACTGTTCTCTCTCTCCTCTCTCTAGTTCAGACTATAGTCACTGGCTTCCTCATTAGGAAGGGTCTCTGGAGGAATCGCCATCTCATGAAGGCATGGTCAGCAAAATCATGCAAACAGATACTGTCACTTAGCTAATAAATCAATCGCTCTTAAACCTAAATGATGGGACTCTGTAAGACTGGCCGGACATAAAAGTGTATGCTTTTGAAATTTCATCAATATGTCCTGCGATGCTCAGAGTAATAAATATTGAAGATTGTTTATCTACAAATTTATGCTGTCAGACACCTTGATTGTTTATTTTAGTGGGAAACCTGAAAAGGGAATTTTGACTACTGGGAAAAAATTATAATATGTAACACATAATCAACAAAGTTACTCATTAAGGCTGCAAATGGCTCAGAGGTCTAAAGTGTTAGCACTATGATCCGAGGCGCTGGTCTATATATAGCTACTCATTCAACTGACTAAAATAATATATTGTCACTCTCAGTGTATAATAACTTCATATCACCATCATTGCATTTTTCACTTCTTTTAACATGATTTTAATCTGGCAGTTGTCCTTTACATTGTGTAGAACTTGTGAATGGACCAATAAAAATGCCCCAAAATGACTTTTGTTTTCATCCTCACTGCAGTGCTCCAAAATATTTTGAATACATTCAGTGATAAGCCTTCACCCTCCTTATCCCCAAATCCCCAACACATCCCTAATATTCATGTCTGCAGCAAAACAGCACAAATTTAAAGTTTAGTATCTGATATTTTATTTAGAGGTAAAAACTAAATCAGTAAACCCTGGAGCTCTTACAACCCAATATCTTCATTTCACTGGAAGTTACAGGTATTTTTTAGGTTTCATATCTCAGAATCAGAATAACCTACAGACAAGATGTACCCTTTCTGACTATGTCAGTTGTTACTGTGTGATAAATTATCATTGAGTATTCAAGCTAAGAAAACAGCTAAAATTCAGCTAATATTCCAATTTAAATGCCATAGGACATCCATTGTTATGTCCAATTTACATGCTTAACCTGCATGCAGACTTTATTTATTTATTTATTTGTTTGTTTGTTTGTTTGTTTGTTTGTTTGTTTTGCTCACACTGTGTTGAAATTTCAGAATAAAAATCCTGAGAAGTGAATTTTTGACCAGAAAATTGTCAAATTCATACAAATGTTAAAATTCTGTTAATCCCAAGGTTCAAAGGTTGATGTCGTCTACAAGTAAGCAATATTTAATGCCTCCTCAAATCATTCAAGTAAGCAACTACTAACAGTACAACATCTCACATGACATCATTACAGGCCTGAATGGGAACATTCATACATGTAAAACCCAACATAAATGTTCACAAACAAATGATTGGCCCTACAGTTGACAAACATTCTGAGTACACAACCAACAGCAGTGGCATGAAAACCAGCACTTGAGAACATCTTATCACAACCGAGGACAGACAGAAAGAGTTCTTCAATGAGAGACATGCTAGAAATGAATCCAGGGAATGAGGAATTCATTCAAGCAAATTTTGTTGCAAATGACAGCACTATAAAGTATGACAGGGACCAGAGATACACAATAGGGAGAGATTGAGAGAGGGGGGGGAGAGAGAGAGAGAAACAGAAAGATATATGAAATGTGAAAGTCTGGGAGTGAAAAAAAATCATCACAGGGAGGTGATCAGCAGTGTTGGCAATCACAGTAATGACAGAATGATTTGACATGGTAGTTACAGCACTCACCAAGGTGCTCATTTATTTGCGAACTGGCCAGAACATCCTGATGGCCAGGAGCAACCACACACAAATGCTGAGAGCAGAGAGAACCTGAGAAAAAGTGGGTGGAGTATTCAAACGTGACTCCTTTGTAGAATTACCAAACTGAAATGCAAGATAAGGTACGGTGATCATATTGGATTTCATAAAAAAGGACACTGGGGACACACTGGCATTTTATAGTTAGGATGTTGGTAGGTCTGAGTTGTAGAACCATGTCTGTATGAATGTGTGAGGGAAGTTAAATATATGTAAGATCATGCAGATATGTTAACTAACATTAATTAGTAAATATGGCAGCTGTAAATGATGTAAAAGAAGTGGCCATATGACTGACAGGTTTCCGGTTCAAATCCCAAGGCTGCCCACCACCCTGGGCATGTGTGCTCACTGTGTTGCTGTGGTATATATGTGAAAGGCGAATGGGTTGTCTTTGTCTAAATAGCCTTTGCTAAATCAAAAATCCCTAGGTCAACGTTGTGGGATATTTTCATAGTTTGACAAATCATTATTATGTACTAAAAAAATACAAAAGTCAAACATGGCAGTTGTTATTTTCAAGCAATCATAGGATACTCAAATATATCTTTATTTGAGATGTAAAGATTTTCCTCCTTTTCATTAGGTTGTAAAGAATAAAAAAAAAACTGTAAAGAAATTAGTGTGAGCTGAAAATGCAATTAGCAGTAATGACTAATTGACAGTAGTGCACAAAAAACAACCAACCAACCAAACAAACAAAAAAGCCTGAAAGTCCTTTATTATTTTGATGATACATGTATCATTAAATATGTATTCATTTTCCTCTGTAATCCAATATCTGATTCAGTGATGTCATCAATCGTACCCCCTCTGACTAATCAAAGTCAGACCCCAGCTGCATGCAGGTCAAGCATATATATGTGAAGAGAGCAGTAAACATGCACTGGATGGCTACTATTTAAACTGGGATTTTCAAGTTTTTCCAAGATGTATTATTCAGTAAGAGTTACTAACAGGTCGATGGCACTTTGTTTAGATGGAATCAGACAAACCTACATGCATGATAAACATATCATAGCAAACAGCAACAGCCTAAGTTTTGAAGTCTACAATACTGGCAGGAAGCTGATCACAAAGTGTTGGAATAGAGTTACAATAAAAAAAGCAAAAAAAAGCACAAACAAAAGCACAAAAAAGCAAAAAAATATATGCATACTAATGTAAAAACATTAAGAAATACTTGAATGAAATAAAAAGGCAGATTAAAAATGCTGATCAAACATATGTGTATATTTGCATTTGTATTCAGGCATTTGTAAGCTGTTGTCAGTCAGCTGTGGTGGGAAACGTTTGATGTAGATGCAGGTACATGTAGACCAGTAGTGGCAGTGATAAGGCAGGACTTAATCAGATGCATTTAAAGCTGTAAATATCCACTTGCAGTGTGTGAAGACCGTAGAAGCAAACACTGATGTGAAATCAATGCAAAACAATCACCCATTTTAGAAATCCATATCGGTGGAAGTCAACTGGAAGAAAGGATATGACTGTCAAATAGAACAACAGTACATTTTACTGTACTAAAACAACTGCTTCAATGAAAAGATGACAAAATAGCTGAACTCACAGCACTAATCACTGAGTGCCTAGTGTTTGAGTGTGTGTGTGTGTGTGTGTGTGTGTGTGTGTGTGTGTGTGTGTGTGTGTGTGTGTGTGTGTGTGTGTATGTGTGTGGGCAGTAGGCAGGGTCAAAGAGTTCACGATTCACCCACCAAACAGACAACAAAGTCTCGTTTGTCCCTTTGGCTGAGAACAGTCTGCACGTCACACAGCTGCAGTCTAACCTTGAGATGGCAAACTTTGGAGTGTCCTTTCATATACATAAGAATGCGATCAGATACCTGCTGAGGTTATGATACATCTCCCCATCCCCACTCTGCTAGATTCCCATGCTAATGTGTGTCTGACGGCCCCTCTCTCCCTGCAATCAGAAGAATGATCGTTATCATGTGGGCCTGGCCGCCCAGATGCTCCCAAACAGCCGTGCTCACCGCAACCATTTGCATAATAGTGTTTCATCACCCCAGCCTTCTGCATGCGCTGTAACAGGAAACTGTCAAGATGTCACCCCTTCCTTCTTGCCTGTGTTGGGGTGAAGGAAAAAAAAACATACTGGTAGAAAAGGGGTTAGGCCTTGCATTTATATGGCAGTTGAGGTTGCCAGGGGCGACAACAGCAACTGCTTCACAACCTCTCAATCTTTAATTTATCCTCCATGCTGATTTTCAAGAACATGGCGCAGCAGGTGACTGAAACGTGGACTGGGTGGAGGGTTGGCCACCTCACAATGATCACAAGGGTGGAACACATGAAAATGTTTGGATGCAAATTTGTTGGATGACTATTGTTTCTGTAAAAGGAATTGCTGAGACGTGACTCTTGAAGTCAAGGTTATCAGGAAAGGGATGAATGTATTCTGCCAATGGCTGAGTGGCAAATCAAATAACTGTTAGTTCTAACTAATCTACAAGACAAAAGTTAAGCATACTGGCTAAACTACTTGAATTTAGGATGTCTAAGTGAGTGTTTCTCAAGGTTGGTCCATTCTTGCCTTGCCCATTTTAGTGGACCAGGGTTGAGAGCATTCTAGAATCAGATCATGATCAGAATTCAGTGGTTGAAGTGTATTAGTGCAGCTAAAAATAGCTTGATCTTGCTGGTAATGCTGGTTGACCAGCTTGATCTTGCTGGTCTTGCTGGTTAACCAACACGGTCCAGCTAAATCATACTGGATGCCTAGCTTGTTCAGGTTACCAGCTTAACCATCATTAAAATCATAATCACGTGTAAATCACCATTAAACTCATACAAAAACAAACCCGATACTAGTCAAGAACTAAGCTGATCAACCAGCTTAACCAGCTTGAACTGGACAGGCAGTTCATTATTTCAGCAGGGCAGATGAAGGACTGGCCATGTCAGCATGGTCACTGGGGTTGCACATAAAATATCTAAATGTAAATCGTTTGGTTACTGTCCAAAGTATTTCTGAAATTGGACACTCTCAGTCAAAGTTAGATGAAGTAAGTAGGAGTTATTGAGATGGGAGCCAATGTTGAAAGTGTTGAGGTGTATTTTAAGGCCCTCAAAGGCAGCATATGTCTTGGGCTGTGTAGAGTCAGCAGGTGCAGCCACTAAGCTTGGCGTGAGTGATATTGCACTGGAGGCTCTGGGTGATGATCCTGAGGATTTGGGAGTCCAGTGTATCTACCTCCCTTTATCATTTGACATCAAAGGCGCCAAGGCCCAGTACTGTCTCCCCTGTTTACTAGCCTTCTTAGCAGGCGCTCATTACCAAAACATCAAAATAATCCTCATGAAGAGCTAGAATTAATGATCTCGTCATGCCATGAGTGCCCTGCACGAACTGTGCCAAGTCATGCAACACACATACACATGTGTGGGCCTCTGTGCAGGGGCACATGGCCGCTAACAACCGCTCAATTAGAAGAAATTAAGGAGTCGCTGTGAGGTCCATGCTGAACTCATTAAGGCGTGCGAAGGAAGGCTGAACAGTGTCGCATAGTATTAATCCCTCAAGAACCAGACGGGGGATCCGTTCAGGTCGGCCTCCGGTAGCCAGCCTGGCCTTGGCTCTAATGAGGCTGAGCACAGCCCCCTACTACCCCACTGTACTGAGATGTGGTGATATGGTCATAGAGAAGCTGTTTCACAACCTCAGCTCTAGAATGAAATGCATACCTGTATCGGCCATGCTCAGAAGCACATCACAGCCAAGCTGTTTGGGCTAGTGTACTGGACATCGCTTATTTCTGGCTGTAGCTGGCCGGAGATTTGCCTTCTGTCAAATGATAGTGTTAAACTTGCACATAAGCAGATAAATATTTAATTAAACATTAAAATGTAACTATATACCAGTGGGGAACCCTCATCTAAAGAAATATTAAAAAGACTTAAAAAACAAACAAACAAACCTTATCGTCTAATAATACAGCAGCACACTAACGAGCACCAACACTAGCAGTAGGAACTTATGTTATAGCCATGGAGATAAATTTAAAAATCACAGATTAAATGAAAATAAGACAATGTTAAAGACACCAGTGCAAAACCAGTTTGAATAAACAGCCATGAACCAGCTGTGCTATGCAGTGGACCACTGGAACTTTTTTGCGGACCAGCATGGCACAAACTGATGTTACTTTTTCATGTTTTGCTATTTTTATTAACAAAAATGCTGTGAAGTAAAAATTGATGGAAGCCAAAACAACGTAAGTAGAGATATTACTGTAATCCAATAGATCCAGTCAATCAAGCTCTCCCATTGGCTAGGACTTTATGAGCAGAACTGAAGACTTAATGCATCAGATCATCAACCAACGGAATTAGGAAATAACAGTGGAAATATTATCAACCTTACCCAAAACCTAACCCTAACTTTGAATCTAAACCTAACCTTGGCCCCTTAATCTCAGCCTAATCCAGTTAAACTCCAGTTACAGACTGGTTTCAGAAGTAAGTCTATAATGGCTTATTGAGAATGATAAGAGAATTATGTCTGTATTAGACAAAAAACATCACTGAATTCAGAAGATTATGAGCACATTTTATGCAGTTCATAAAAAGTCTCTTGGTAATCTATTGAATGTGTTCAGTGTTATTGCTGGTACATCACTGATACGCTGTTGAAAGTCTGATGAGAGTTTATTAAGAAGGAAAACCCAAACACTGTGGAACTGAGCACTGATAAAACATCATTTGGATGGCTAACACACATTGTGCATGGCAACATATGGACTACAGTCCACAACTATGAACCCAAAAGTGACCAGTGTATGTTCCATTAGTGATTTCAAAGCATTTGCTCCTGTGGCAACATAAAAATACTTGCTTCACTTTCCTTAGCACAACAACAAATGCAGATTCCACATAAATTAGTATACAAGTCATGCCGCTCTATATATTGCACGGATCTTCTAATCATAAAGTGTTCAGGTTTTTATTTGAGGATTAAATACTAATGAAATCTATACAACTCTATTAATAACCATTACAAAGCGTACCCCAGCCATGCATAAATCATGCATCATTAATTAGTGTAAAATTTAAATGCATGCTGTAAAGCCACATTGAGTGTCTCACACAAGACTAAGGTGCCAAGCCATCATTGTACTAATTAGTTTGCAATTACGTATAATAATTTCTCTGGAAGCTGGTCTTCGCTCTGAAAGCCTGCTGGCTTGTTCCAAAGGAACATACAACCGTGTTGCTACATTCCCTACAAATGGAGATGTCAGACTTGTTGGGGAGAGAAAAAACATCTGACAGCATCTTTTCACACTCAACTGCATTAAAAGCAAAGTTTTTGTCATTATTATTATTATTATTATTATTATTATTATTATTATTATTATTATTATTATTATTATTATTATTATTATTATTGTTATTATTATTGTTATTATTTCAAGTAACAGAAATGCAGTTCAGTTTCAGATCTTTTTTAACTTACATCTCAGCTTGTGGTGCAGCCTAAAAAGCTGCCTGTATTTTCTTGTGAAGCCAGTAGGCAAGACAAGACAGCTGAGGTGTCCTCAGTGGACATGCAACAACGGGCATAATCTTGACTTCAATATAGGTATTATTAGATAAATCTGAATTTGAATTTTTTTGTTGTTGTTATTGTCATGTAGACATTCAGCACACTCAAGGAAACATGATAAACAGACTTGCTAGAGAGAGAATCTCTAATAAAAAATACATCATCATACTTTCACTTACCATTAAATAAAAAGTCAATTTGGTGGTTGAATGTTAGACATTAAAGCACATTCAACTGAAAATATAATAGCAACAATGATATGTTTTCTACAAGGTAGAGTTTTATCACTGAATTCTAATTGCACAATGTTCCACCAAAGTTCTATAATGCAGAAGCAGGGTTACAGGCCTGGAATGGCAATGATAGAGATGCCATTCTCCCTATTACATGATTTAGAGACTATTAATAAAGTAATGTAAGTAAAGTAAGTAGTAAAGTAAATAAAGATATAGTACTAATGGACACATGACTCCATGTGTCCAGTTTAACCAGTCAGATCAGATTTCATGTTTCTTACTTCTCTGGACCACAGGGGTTCTTGATATCAGATTTTACAACATGAGGCAAGAAAGAATTCACCAACTGGTTCAGGTTAAAGATTCATGAACCTGTCTGTTTCTGAATGTAACTGAAAATGCCTGTGGTTCATTGAAGGCATTGGTCAAAAAACCATTTGCAGCACCTTCAGTTTTTTAGAGTAGTTCATAAAAAAGTTCTGCACTGTTGTGAAATATAGTGTGATCATTTTGTTAGCTAGTTATAGGCCACACCCCACCTGCATACTATATGCTAATCTTAATAGTGTGGGTTTAGCAGGTTAGTACACTAAATATTAATGTACTAAACCATTTTGTAATAACAGGACGTGATGAAATATTGCTGCACTTGCACCATTATCCAACATTTTTCCCCTCATTTTTCTAAATATGAGTAGCTCATTAATTTTCATTTCGCATTGGATGGACAATAGTGTCTATCAAAACCAGACACAAAAAAACAATTCTGTCAAGTCTGGCACTTGAATCTATATTACATACTACATACTCAAAAAGTAGTTAGTATTAGAGACACAGACTAAGTATTAAATGAGTATTATTTGAGAATTTGTCATTTTTTTGCTCTTAGTCTACCCCTACTGGAGCGGAGTGTACTTCACTTTTACTTCACCATTATAAATAAAAATCCCCCTCATGGACAGATATAAACATGCATTTGTTGACAAGCTGAGAGATACAGAAGCGGAATCTTCAGTGAAAGAATTACTTGCAGTTCCACAGTCTCCTGCACCAAATTCATCTAATGCAGTAGCAGCGTTCTGAACCAGAAAGGCAATAACATTCTCTGTGTTACAAATGTAACATTAACATGAAATGAAGTTCTTATTTTGAAATAAAACTTCTACATAATGCTTTAAGTAACAGTGCACATGAACTTCAACTGATTTCTTCTTAGTAACTCTATATTCTGTCCTGATAATCCAAGGAATTTTTCTAGGTCTTCTGCAGAGAAAAGGCCGGGTGAACTTTATTAGGGTTCAGAAGCTAGCTCATGTTCACACTTTACCCCTTAGTGCTTTAGCACAGTTAAATACCTGCCTTAAAGGCATCTTTAATGAAACCATCCACAAAGCTTTTACAGTGGACCATCAAAAACCTTCTAGTAAAAATAAAGGAAAAGGAGGGCAAAGCTAGGGTATAGAGTGCAACCTGCAGACAAAGGAAGAGTGTAGGAAACAAATTAATTGGTTAAATTGTTTGACAACTGCTCCGACAATCACCCCCAGCATGAGAGGCAGCGAGGAGGCAGACCGGCAGGGTTCCGGCTGGTTGCTGGCTGCGGAGCGGAGAGCAGTGCTTGGGCCCCGGCGGCCTACGCGGCAGGGTTTGGATCCCGGCCCACTGTCTCGGCTCTAATAAGGGTAATCAGCGCCCCCATGCCAGGTACCAGGCTCTCCTCACAGCAGAGACATGGCAAAGAACTACAGCCAGCCTGGCAATGTTTACCCAAAACACACACCCGCGTAACGCATATGCACACACACACACACACACACACACACACACACACACACACACACACACACACACACACACACACACAAACAGGCATGCACGTGAAATAAAAACAGAGCTTGGGTTTGATCAAGTACCTCAGGCACCTCCTCTATACACACACACACACACAGACACACACACACACACCACACACACACACACACACACACACACACACACACACACACACACACACACACACACACACACTCATAGACGTATGCTCAGAAAACAATGAAACATCATCGATAGTGTAAAATTGATCTCTTCACCTCCACCACTGGAATATTGATTGTAGCTCCCTTCAGAAAGTGGCCTTTTAAATACACCTGAGCAGCTTGAGCACAGAAGCCGCACCACAGCACAATTAGTGAGCTAACCACTCATTTTCAAGACTTGTTGGCTCCATTAATCCCCATGCCTCTGTTGGTAATTTGAGCACATTCAGAGAAAATTGAGATCATGCAATATTACAGAAAGCAACGTAATTTTATGCCTATTATTAGCCTGAATTAGAACAGCACGTGAAGCTTATCTTAGAAAGAGTTTAGCATGTTTCTTTCTGCCCACCCTTGTCCATAGCTTAATCCAGGGGTATTTCATTAAAAGTCAGTGAGGTTGGGAGAGACAATTTCTTTAAACCAAGGTTTGGAGCATCATAATGTCTAACTTGCATTATGATTCAATGCCATTGAAGTAGCCTTGTAGTAGTTCTATCAGCATGTGATCAAATTACAGTACAGGTACAGGTTCAATTCAGTATATTATAACAATATTATTGTCAGTTTTCACACTAAACTGGACCAATTATAAATAACAAATACTCAAAAAATCTTTTCTCATTTTCAAATTTAAAAATAAAACAAACTTCTGAAAGAATGTGCATCCTAAGATATGGAGCTTGATAACTTTTCCCGTAGTGGTGCCTAAAATTACGGCTCAATAATGGCCAAGGTGTGGTAAAACTGGTTGTTTTAGAACTGGCTACAGGAAGAATTAACATCATCCATTATTGATTAAAAGCTTGGTTTTTGCTCCATTTTTTTCTTTTTAGGTAATAAATGCTAAATATATTGGTAATAATCTCAATTTCATATTAATAGCTCAAAAAAAGCTGATACGAAAGGCCCTATCCCTTTATTAGTGCAGGCTTTTATTACCTCAAGATTAGTTTACTGCAGTGCACTAATCAAGGTCTTCTAGCAGGAACCCCAGCAGACTTCAGCTCGTTCACAATGTTGCAGACAGGGTCCTTACTAAAACTAGAAAATTTGACCATATCAGTTCAATATTATCAGCACTGCACTGGCTTCTGCTTCAATTCAGTACTGATTATAAAATTCTGTTACTGACATATAAAGCCTGAGAATCTGCAAGATCTTATTTCCCATTATGAGCCATTATGATAACTCAGGTCACCCACGTAATTGTGTGAAGCAGTCAGATGACAGTACCAAAATCCTAGTTTACAATAATTCCCTATGTTCCCTGGATCTAAAGGGAGACATTGATTAGCAAAAGCTATATTGAACAAGTAGCTTCAAGGTCTAAGTAAGTTATATGTAGCAGAGTATAAGTAACAGATTGTGTCTGAGTCTTGAACACTATTTACACAGGTATTTCAGAGTAGGTGGGCTTTGCAAGAAAAGGTTCTTCACCTTGCTGAAGCCTTCTAAATTCTAGTAGAAAGCGAGCACCCTGTGACCTGAGGAATTGTGATAACTCGTAATGGCAAGGGGACATCACAAAGATATCACCACAAATATTGATATACTGTTCAGACTGAGTTGTATTTCTGTGAATTAATTTTCAAAACCACATGAAAGTGGACCAAACTGGAACTAAAAATGTCAGATTCACGTGTCACATATGCTGAAAAAGATAGAATTTAGGCCACTTTTATCTGCTGTGTCACCTCTGGCTTAAACTATACTTTTATTCCTTCTTTAAAAAAATATTTTTTGTTGTTTGGACAAGGCATCAAGTCAAGCTTTGCCATGTTTATGCTTTTCTTACAGTAGCTCAGCCTTACTTCGAAATACCTCAGCAAAGTACAACACACACAAGCTCACCCGCTCGCTAACACACCCACATGCACTCGTGCGAGCCTCTGCACCATGGCCGTGCCAGACCACCACTTCCTGAGGCCCATGTGAAAATACAAGCCCTAATCTGACGCTGCCGGCCGGCATGGAAGCGGATGAGAGGGGGAGTAAGGCAGCTCCGGGCCCTCTGAGGACACACTGTGCTTTATACACTGAAGCCAGTGTGCATGGGAGTGTGTGTGTTAGTGTGTGTGAGACCGGCTCTGCTCAGGGACTCAGAGGAGCTGTGTGTGTATGTGTGTGTAATTTCATGCTCGAAGGCAGACCCAGTGAGACCAGGCACCTTCACTGTACAAATAGCACCATGCGTTTTAAATAGCTGTGTGGTGTCAGTCTGAGACCTGCATCAGGTAGCTCCTAGTGTAGGACTCCCTCCCTCTCTCTCTCTCTCTCCCTCTCTCTCTCTCTCTCTCTCTCTCTCTCTCTCTCTCTCTCTCTCTTCCCTACTTATATTCTTCATTGCTTTCTTATTCCGTCCACTTTGCCGAACCTTCCGTATATTTGCTCATGCTAGGGGCGTAACTGTACACAAAAGTCATTTTGTTTAGCACAATTTCTGGGAATGGGAATTTATTATTCATTTTTAATTTCTCCTTATAAGTGATCTGAACCCATTAAAATGCTCGGGGGCATCACCTCTTGGGTCTGTTGGCTCAAATGCCACATTGTCACTACTGTTCCAACAGTTGTTCTCAGTGGACAATGTGGGCCAAATACTTTGGAAAAGCAGTACAAGGTGAATACTAACATCACAGGACTAAACCTATTCAGTTACAGTATGTAAACAAAGGGTAAATGGTCTTGAAGTATTCCGTTAAAAGTGTCAAACAACAGAAAACTTTACTTATCTTGGCACAACTAAATAATGATAATGATGAATAAGGATGGTAATGAATAATGAGCTGACTTCAAACACAAATCTCATAAAAAGGGGCCATTAAAAGGTTATGTGACAGCCTTGACTGATTAATATTTATACTCCCCAACTAACACGTACCCTCATTCATAGTCCAACATGGCAGCATATTTACTCACAGCACTACTGCCTGAAAATATGGAGCTTTTGTTACTTTTGTATTTAGTTTTCTGCAGTCATTCTGCAGCACATCACCACGAGATTGTTAGATTTCAGAAAATATGCAACATCCAGTTTCTTCATGAACCAACTTCATAACCACGACTTTGCAAGATGGCAGCATCTGGAGAGAGATGTTAAAATGGTGTGCAAGGAAGCCAAAGCATGGGCTAAATGCTAACCCTAGTCTCCACATGAGAACGCTGGACTCGCTGTCGATTAGCAGGGCTATTTGGTAGGAATGAAATGATCCCAAAGTTCTTATCGTGGTGCTTTAAACTGATTTATGACTATGCTGACATTGATGTTATACATGTTGATTCTGTAACTAGAGGTAGATATTGTTCATCTGACCAACATCACTTACCTTCTGTGGAAACACAGAATCAAAATGGATCATTATATTTCTTGGACACATTTGGTGCTTTTCTGTTTCTGCATAAGTAGATAGAGAGAACCAAATCAAACCAATGAGGCAAAAATATTTGACTTGGTAGTTTATTTATTGAGGAAAATGATACAATATGACATCTGGGAATGTAAGTATGTGAACCTTCAGGATTAGCAGATAATCTGAAGGTGAAATTGGAGTCATGTTTTTTCAGTCAATGGTATGAGTGGGCACCCAGTTTTTAAAAATCAGGGATCTATTAAAATCTAATCTTCACAAAAGATGATTGTGGAAGTGTATCGAGGCACAAACAAAAGAGATTTCTGAGGAGCTCAGAAAAAGAGTTGTTGATGCTCATCAGGCTGGAGAAGGTTAAAAAGGCATTTCTAAAGAGATTGTGAGGAAAACACTGAACAAAATTAGTGGCATGACAGTGTTGCAAAGAGAAAGCTGCTGCTCTATAAATGAACATTGCTGCAAAAAAACATTTGCAGTTTGTTAAAAAACACATGGACAAATCAGAAGGCTAATGGAAAATTCTAAAGGCTAAACAAATGTTCAGGTTGTACAAAATATATTACAAGGCAATGGTAGCTTAGTGGTTAGAGCACTGGGTTATCAGTGACATGGCTATGGGGCATGGTTGTGTGATACCTGTATCACTGTGTGTGTGTGTGTGTCTGTGTGTGTGTGTGTGTGTGTGTGTGTGTGTGTGTGTGTTCACTATATGGTTGGGTCACAGACAGAGGACAAATTCCATTTGTGTCCAACACTATTTCTCCAAATGGTGAATCAGTTGTAACACTGTAGTCACCCTTAAATTATAACAGCACATTGAAATACTACCATTACTACTTTTACAAAATAAAAGCTGAACTGAATACAAAAGATTTAATGTCTGTATAATCTGTGATCACCTTTTTTAAAGTACTGCATGGTTGGAATAGCAGATGTGGTATGAAATTCAGACTATGGCTGAGTAGCATTGTTAAAGCTCTTCTTATATTTACATATTTAGTACAGCAATAATGCAGTAAATGGACAAACTGGAAAAGCATACTGAGACATTAACCTCTTTGCTTTCCTCTTTTCCTTTCTTTCCTTCAGCAGAACTGGTTACCAACCTGACACTCAGAATGGTCACACATCAAGGTACTCATTGGTCCCCTGCTCTGCATGGAATGTCAGCCATGGCAGGTAATGGTGGGTGGATCAATCGACGACATCTGATGAAGTTGAGAAGTGGTGTGCCATCATTTTTGTTCCTTTAACCACATGGATGGAACGAAAGCAATCCCATCACATGCAGATTGGGTGTCAGTCAAGGCAGTGCCCATGTGCACACGTATACACACACACACACACACACACACACACACACACACACACACACAAAACACATTAACGAGCTGCTCACATCGCCATAATCACAGTGGCGGGACGCAATTGTGACAGGAGGCAAAATAACGCCCTGGCCTGGCTTTGACAGTACAGGAAATCAGTCGGAAGATTCCAGGGTGTGCAAGGTGGTGATTTGCCGGGGTGAAATGGTTATGACACACAGAGGAGGAGGCCAATTTCCACCTCA
This sequence comes from Acestrorhynchus altus, assembly GCA_034509495.1. Classification (NCBI taxonomy): domain Eukaryota; kingdom Metazoa; phylum Chordata; class Actinopteri; order Characiformes; family Acestrorhynchidae; genus Acestrorhynchus; species Acestrorhynchus altus. The sequence goes on from CM067504.1 coordinate 16,611,596, forward strand.
TCAAGACGTTTTTAATTTTCGCTCCTTGTCTGTGGCCCAGTCAGGCTGGGACTGTGTGTTTGTAACATCCCAGAAGCCTGTAATTGAGGTTAAAATCTCCACTGATTTTTTTAACATCGTCATTGATTGACGAACATGGTGTAATGACAGGTTTGACACAGATGCTTTTTGCTGCTCAACCTCTTTTCACACTGTCCACTGTTTAAGTAACAGGTATAGATTCAGCACGACATTACGGCACGATGACAGTCACTGGCTATTTTATTGGAAACACTTACCATGTAGGCCCATATTACCAGAGTAAACTATAGGGCTCTATGATTTCCATGATGATGCAGTTTTGATGTTGAATATTTCTTAAAGGATAAAAGTAAACAAAACAACAACAACAAAAAAACACCTGACCTGACAAATGTAGTATTGATTAAGAATTTCTTTGTGTTTTTCATGAGCTATAATTGACAAATAATTTAAATAAAAAAAATGTATCGCTGACAATATATGTTGTGTTCGCTTCATGTTAACTACTTTTCTAAACGACCTGTTATATATCATCTGTGTATGATATAAATTCCATGATAATACATTTATTATAACCTAACTATGAATGAAAGCTCTTTAATCAACTTAAGTTCTTGTCAATGTTACAAGTTTTAAACTTGTATTTACTATATTTGGCCTGCAGGCCTCACTGACCTAAGCTCAACTCAACTTGTTTTTAAGTAAAAAAATAGCATCACTGTATCAAATACTGTGTAGATGTGTAGTAATGTGTAGATTAAACATTGTTTTGAAGCAATTCAGGGTGTGTTGGTGGTTAGAACGTTTGTCTCACAGAGCTGGGGTCTTGAGTTTTTAGGCCCTATCTGGGTGGAGTTTCCATTTTCTGCATGAGTTTCCTCCAAGGTGTCTGGCTTCCTTCCACATTCCAAAAAATATGTATATCTCGTGAATTAGCTACTCTAAATTGTCCTGGCACTATATAAATATACCTTCATTCATATTCCAAATTAAACTTCAAAACTTAATATTGCAAATTTCATATTGAAACACAGTAACAACCTGAAGAAAAAGCAGAATGGTTCTCATTTCCAGTTAGTGGTGGTTGCTTTGCAGTTGCTATGTCGTCCCAGGTGGTTGCAAAAGTGAATGAGGTGGTAGGTTAGGTGTTGCTAAGTACTTGATGGTACCACATGTGACATATGACACAGTCACACAGTCTCCTATATGCTCAATACCACAAACCTTTGTACACACATGCATCTGAGGGTGTGGGATAGGAACAGTGTCTGTCCAATGTATGATGATTACCTGAACCCAATTACTGTATCTATACTTAATATAGTGTCACCAATTAATTTAAATTACACCAATGATGGACAAAATGTTATGAAAATGATCAAAAATAATAATGCATGTTCAGATGCCCTGTGTGAACAAAGTCCAGGAAACCCACGATAATCTGATTACGTTAAATACATTTTTCAGAGATAAAACTTTGGTTAAATTTGAACATAATAGAAGGGTTAAAACTGTGATGAGGCACCAAGAGTGGAACTACATACCCAAGCTCCACAGCAATAAAACGCTTCTGGTTCAGTTCACAAAGTTAAAAAAAAAAAAAAAAAAGAAAGAAAAAAAAAAGAAAGAAAATAGTTGTGCAAACTCAATAAGTCAAAGGACGACACTTTTTCACATCATTAAGCCAATAAATCTGGCAGCACATGCACATTTGCTCATGGTGAATGTGTGCTTTGGGAAAAGAACAAAATTACCTGTGCTTGCGGCTTGGTGAAAGTGAAAGGACTATGTTTGAATGTTCTCTCTGTGGTTCACTGACTGGTGCTCTTGGCATTGAGGGCCAGGCCAGTTCATGCCAGAGCAGTTCTCCTGGCTTCAGCCACTGCTCTGGGGCTGAGATCCCACTGCCGGACAACAGAGGCTAATGTAGTGAGCCCACACGTGTGTGGAGGATTTTGTCCTGAGAAGCTGCAGTAACTTCCAGTAATAACAAAAGTATTCTGTAATTTTATTTGAAATATTAGTTACCAGTAGCTTCTGGATTTAAACAGTGAAATTCTGATTAAAAACAACAAATGAGATTCAAAGTGAGTTAATCCTAAGAGTGTTCGCTAAAAGCATAAAAACAGAGGTAAATGATTTCTGATAACAACAAAGTACTTGTGGGCAATTTTAAATGCATCTTTATTCAACAGAGTTATTATATATGTTACATTTTAAGTCTGTAAGTACTGTAATAATACTAGGTTACCACATGTCCCTTTTTCCAGGACGTCTGACCATGTAAAATGCTAGGATTTCTCATTGATTTCATGTTCGCTTCTAAAGTCTCCACACATTCTGTCTGCATATCTTTACAGATTAAACCCTTTATCACACCTACTGTGACTCTGAAAGGGCTTAAAGCTGATTATATGAAGCAGGTGTGTTGGGATAACCAACACTAATGTGCAGGGCAGGGGGAACGCTGTGATAACCAATGGGAGAAGCTGAGTTTGAGGTGGCACACTAGGTAAGCTAGGCAAGCTCAGTTAGATGCTTCAGTTTTTGTGTTTAATATTCATTTTGATTGCATTATGTTCTGCATTGTAATAGTAGCTAAATAAACCTTTAAAAAATTCCTTTTAGAGAGCATCAGTGTACAGTGAATACTAAAACCCAGCAAAAGAAAAGACACTACAGATCCTTCACTCCCTCTATAATCATGGGGAACGTCAGGTCTCTTGGCAACTAAATGGACAAGATGAATGCACCGATCGAGTTCTAGATGGAGTACTGTGAGGCCATTTTGCTGGGCTTTTCAGAAACATGGCTTCATATCCATATGTATATGGATATATATGTATATATCTCTAATGTTTTGATTCCTGGTTTCAGATTGTGAGGGGTGACAGAGATGCCAAAGGAACTGGTAAATGTGTAGGTGGAGGGATTATGCTGTTGTAAGCAACAGGTATCCATATTATCTGCTGAGAGATTTAATGGTCTTCATTGTTTACTCAGCATCCAAACTCTTTCATTGCCATTTCGTGTGATTTTAACTATGTCTTATGTCTCTATGTCTCCTTCACAATACCAAAATTCCAACAGTATGTGTAGCGTGCAACCAGAGAAAAGAAAGTACTCGACCAACTGACTACATCAACTTCTGCATAGACACTATTGTTCAAGTCAAGTGGGTACGTTGTTTTCCCAACAACAAACAAAGCTGTTAAATGTGAAGGAACAGGCCTTCAGACTTAAAGGAGCTGAAGGTGAGACTGATGCAGAGTAAAGAGGAGTACAGAAGGAAGCTAGAGGAAAACCAATGCAAACGAGCTCTGGCCTGGATAGTTTGGACACTGCCAACAAACTGAATGTATTTTTTAACAGGTTCAGCACATCACCACCCACCTCCAACAGGTGTTGCCTTACTTCCTCACCACCAATGCTGTCTTAGCCCTCCTATTCATGCCCAATCCCCCCACAGCCATTTTCCAAAGACCCTCATTCCCCACTAGTGGTGACAACCTACCAGGTGAAGAGGTGAAGCTAGATAAACTTAAAATGGGCAAGACGATTGGACCAGATGGAATCAGCCCAAGAGTACTGTCCCACCCAGCTTAGTGGGATTCTTCTGTGTCTCTTTAATGTGTCAAGTCTGTCATTTGTCAGTCCTGTTCATTTGTCTTCCTTCTTGTTGTTTCTCCCCATGTGCTCTTGTTTTGACTTTGTCTCCTCCCTTGCTCCTCCCATTCTCAGCTGTGTCAGATTTGTACACCTGCCCCTTCGTTATGATGTCCCAGGTGTGATTAATTTTGTCCTGTATTTAAAACACTTTGCTTCAGTCTATCTTTTTCAGTCCTTATGTTTCTACAGATGTGTAGTGTGTATGTAGTTGGTTTATTTATAGTATTCAGTCTTGTGAAATCCTGTTTGTTGGGTCAGTTTAGTTTGTTCCATTTATTTTGCATTTAATATCATCCAACCTCTAATACTTGGGGTAACATGGATAAAAGGCATGTGGTTAAGCCCTTGATAGCCTGGGCCCTGGACAACCTGTCTCGTGTCTTTTGGTACCAGCTAGTCTGATCTTCTGGTCTGCAGCACTAGAGTAACTCAGAGAACTGTACTCTTCTGTAATCTATCTATCTATCTATCTATCTATCTATCTATCTATCTATCTATCTGTCTACATATTCTACATTTCAGTGATATTGTTCAAAATGTCAACTTTCAGACATTTTTGTTGTTAAATAAAAAAAAAAAATCTCTATATATTTACTATGTACACAGTATTGCATTAGATACATTTTAAGGCAAATGTCTAAAACACCTGAATAATATTCTAATGTTTACTTGCCTGGTTCTGTTTATTATATATGACACAAAGTCTAAAATATCCACTATTACACGAATATCCACTAATGCATTAATATAGCACGGTCCTGACTGGGTTTCTGTAGAACATGTAGAACAGTGGTAGAAATAATCAGATGAATGTGGTCACATTCTCTCCCTTATTTATCTCCAGAGATTAAATAGTTTTCAGCTGGATTTTCATTTAATTCAGCCAGCAGAGGCACTAGACCTGTGGTGGCTTCACTTTTGAGACCGTGCTCTGTCTCTTCACTTCACAGTCATATGCATGTCCTAATGTCAGTCAGTTGTCAGAAAACAGTGGCATCAGAACTCTTTATTGAGTCACTGTAAAGCTGTAACATTCAAAGTAAATATATGTCGACGCCTATTACAAGCTTCAAACAAATCCTGGGATGCGTTTACAAGGTTTTGTTATACTTGGTATAAGTTTGGGTTGAGTTTTTGTTAGAATTTAATTAAAGATCACGTGCACTGTGCATGTAGCACTAACATCTACTACTACTACAAATCCAGCTATCATAGTGCTGTCATAATTCATATATTCATAATTCCATAGTACTACCATACTACAACCATAATCCCTTAGTACTATCCGAGTATTACCATAGTACTACTACAAATCTCACCATACTACTATAGTACTACTATAATCCATTAGTACTACCATTGTACTACTATTTCTACTACACATAGCACAGTTCCATAATCCCACAGTACTACCATAGTACCACCATAACCACCAAGTACTACCATAGTAGTAAAAATACTACTACAAATCCCATAGCTACAACCACAAACCTATCAAAATATAATGTAAACTAAATGGACAGTAATATGCAAATGTGTAATTAATTTTAAACTGAGTCTAATTGTATTGTCAGTGCAGCCCCCAGACTCTAACCCCTGTGCATCAGATTTGTAGTAAGCTAATGTGCAATACATGTAATCTCAATGTCCAACTTCTCCTTACATCAAATTTCAGGTTGAACGGTGTGATGCCTGTAGCTGGCAGATAGACAGCTTAGACTGGTCTTATTTTCCCTCTGCGTAATCAGGCTATTATGAGCAAAACTATGATCCTATTTCAGAAGCTGGGAAACAATAGAATGTAAAGCCCTGTGCGGTTACTGTGGAAGCTGACTGAACACACACACACACACACACACACACACACACACACACACACGTGCATGCTCACTCGTAAAACCCAGAATACTAATAGCTTGGCAGCCCCTCCCCCCATGCACACACTCCGCCACACATCCTCTGGATCAGCAGGAGTCCAAATCAAGCTGATTTTCCTCTTTGATTCAGCCGGAGAGCACAGCTCAGATTGCATTTCAGAGAGAATGAGACGAGAGGACACTGGGAGAGGGAGAGAGAGAGAGAGAGAGAGAGAGAGAGTGAGATGGGGGGGTTGGGGGTGGGGGCAAGGGGTGCAGGGGGGTGTTTTGCATATTATAACGTGAAAATAGGAAAGAGTGGAGACGAGTCAGCGCAATAGGCCTCTCTAGGACTCTATCTCTCCAGTGATGCCTTTTGTCTCTTCAGCCGCCATTAACATGCACACACACACACACACACACACACATATATATATATATGAGTACATTAAAAACAAACTGATTAGGAATAAAAATTTGTTGGGGGGGGGGGGTCTAAAATGTGGGACATTTGAATTTTAGAAAATCTAGTATAACTATATTTTTGTACACTTATATAGGATGCATTTTATTGCATATTTTAGAGGTTAATTTATTAATATTTGCATGATATATATTCTGCTGCTCTCCCTCAACTGCTCTGTAATGTTATGTTCTACTACCCAGACAGACCAGTGTTTCTTAGTGGTTTTAAAACAGTTCTTCCAACCAATCAGAAGTTGCTACAGTATGTCTGACAGAGGTGTGAGATTTAAAAGCCAGTCTCTTTTCTCAGTGTGCTTCTAAACATAGAAGATTACAAATTACAAATACAAAAGGAAATGACCACACATACAGAGAAGCTACAAGGGAATTTTGTGGATTGGTGCCAGCAGAACTGCCTCCAGATCAACACATGAAAAAACAAAGAGCCGGTGGTTGATTTCTGCAGGATTAAATTCTCCTCACCCACTCCAGTGAACATCCAGGGAAGGGACAAGTACCTGGGTGTTTATCTAAACAACAACCTGGACAGGTCTGACAACACAAACACCCTCTATAAGAAAGGCCAGAGCAGACTCCACCTGCTGAGAAGACTCCGGTCCTTTGAAATACAGGATGGACATCTCCACTCTTTTAGAAACTTTGGTGGCATCATCCATCTTCTATGGCATTGTGTGCTGGGGAGGTGGTATTACAGCAGCAGACAGTAAGAAGGCAAGTTTTGTGAGGAAGGCAAGTTCTGTCCTGGGCTGTGCACTGGACCCAGTGGGGGAAGTGGTGAAGAGGAGGATGTTGAACAAGCTTACGTCCATAATGGACAACACCTTTCACCTTTCACCTTTTCTGCGATACAGAAAAGAAAGGTACTGCAGCGCCTTTCTCCCCACTGCTGTTTGGCTTTACCATCAAAACCTTCCCAAGCAGAGACTCAGACTCTCTGTCATTAACACATTATGGACCCACACCCCACTATTGATAGTTCACTCTATATGAACACACCACATGCACCTATATCTTATCCTACCTCTAATTAATGTGCAATATTTGCTGCTGACAGAATGGTACAAGTGCTATCCATACAAGTTCTGTGCAATATCTGTAATTACTACTGTGCAATATTTACCATTTCTGTGCATATCTATTCATTGCCTGTTTGGAAAAGTGTAAACAATACATTTGTATAGTTACTTTATTCTTTTTTTTGTCTGCTAATATACACCTTGTTCATTTATTCAATTCTATAGTATATCCTATATTTTGTACTTATTATAATACACATCTTTGTGTACTGTTCTTTATCTACTTATTGTGTATTCTGCTGTAACAATGCAAATTTCCTCCAGTGGGATAATTAAAGTCTATCCTGTCTTATCTTATCTCAAGCGGGAAACACGTTTATTTATGTGGCAGAATGTTAATACTGATTTATAATTATTTTATTTACATTTTAACAAACATTTAAACATTGAAGCAGCAACTGACAACACATTTCAGCTAAGTTGTCTAGTCCCTGTAGAAAACTACAGTCAACAGCATAGGACTCCCTGGAGCAGATAAACATGAACCTATTGACACCAAGCCTAATGAAAGGTGTGAGTCGAGGGGTATAAAGCCCCCCAGCATTGAGCTATGGAGCAGAGAAACTGTGTTCTCTGGAATGATGGTGCCGCATCCAGTACTTTTAGGCTCGATGAGTTGGAGATTTGGGGTGAGATGAGCTGGGCTGGTGATCATCCAGCATTCTGACCTCACTAACATTCTTGTCACTGAACACAATAAAATCCTCACAGCAATGCTCCAAAACAGAGTAGAGAGCTCTTCCTCGACAGTAATGCTATTGTGTACTACATAAATGCATTCTATGGTACATTTCATCAATGCAAAGCTTGTGCATATTTTGAAAACATTTAAATGAAACAGGCAAACACACGTCTTTAAGGTTATTTTTGAATTATTTTTAGCAGCTGCCATTAAACATTCCTGAAATGGGGTGGTGCCCTAGCATCTCTCACGTCTATATGTGTGTGTGTGTGTGTGTGCGTGTGTGTGTGTGTGTGTGTGTGTGTGTGTGTGTGTGTGTGTGTGTGTGTGTGTCTGTGTGTGTATTGCTTAATAGAGAAGCATCCTCTGCTGTATTCCACTCTGAGTGAATCTAATGCAACTGCTCTCTCCCCAACTCTCAAATTACACACACCTGACAGAAACACCCTGGTGAATAATCAGCAAGCTGACCCTGTGTGTTTGTGCAAGTGTGTGGGTATGTGTGTTTCATGTGTATGCCCATTTATGTGCATAAGTGCATGTGTTGTGGGTATGTGTGTGTTGTTCACACTGTGTGCATTTGTGTTAGTGTGTGTGTGTGTGTGTGTGTGTGTGTGCATTCCATGTTCCAGTATCATACAGAATGTGGTGTGCTCGGGACTGTAGAGGAGTGTGAGCGGGCCTTAATTTGTTGCGGTGGGGAAGGAGCCTAATGCAGCACACCTGCTGTCCCCACACTGTCATTAGCCCCTCCACCGGGGTCACGGCTCAAATGCCATCCACAGCCTGCAAAATGCACATCCATAGCCCTCATCCTAACTAATGCACAAGCCAACGGGTGGGCGGGAGGCACTGTGCTGCACAGATGCATGCTGGGAAAAGAATGTTTGCTTTGAAATCTCGGGGTGCTTCATATCATAGACCCCATAAACAAGCATGGCAAAATCATCCAAATGCTTCAGAAGTATCAGTGCACCTGCAAACCCACAAGCAAGGTCAGAAAGTCAGTTTTCAACAGCAGCTACAGAACAGACCTCTGTGTCAGACTAACACTCGAGGTTGGATATTTTTGGGCTACTGTTTTATTTTGGAGTTATGTCAGGCTGTGGAGGCTGTCAGGCATTAGAAAAGGTTTTGTCTGTCAACCTTTGTGCTTTAGCTAAATTTTATAAGGTAACATTTGGGTTTGGACTGACCTGTCAGGATACAATAGAGTTTGGACTGATTTTTTATTCAAGACAGTTGAGTTTGAATGGAACCTTGTCAGGATACAGTTGAGTTTGGACTGAACTCTATTTAAGGTACAGTTGAGTTTGGACTGAACTCTATTTAAGGTACAGTTGAGTTTGGACTGATTTTTTATTCCACACAGTTGCATCTGGGTGGAACTTTATAAGGTTACAGTTGAATTTAGACTGAATTAGTTTTTCAGGACAGTTGAGTTTGGACTAAACTTTTTCAGAATACAGGTGTTTTTGGACCGAAGGTTGTCAGGATACAGTTGATTTGAACTGATTTTTTTTTTTTTTACCCAAGAGTTGAGTTTCAACTAAACTTTGTCAAGACACATTTTAGTTTGGACTGATTTTAGGACAATTGAGTTTGGATTTAACTCTTTCAGGTTACATTTGAGTTTATACTGATTTACTTTTCCAGCACTGTTGAATTTGGACTGCACTTTGTCAAGATACAGTTAAGTTTGGACTGATTTTTTTCCCAGGATGATAGCGTTTGGACTGAACTTTGTCAGGATACAGTTGAGTTTGGATCGAACTTTGTCAACTTTGTATGGATAAATGTATTGGGACACCTGCTTTTTTTCTGAAATTAACAGTATAAAAAAGCTCTACTGTCCAGGGAAGACTTTCCTTTAGACTTTGAAACATTACTATTTGCATTTAATTATATTCAGCAAAAAGAGCATGATAAGGATTTTGACTGACCCCCACCTACTCCACCTACCCCCCAACTCAATCCCATAAGTACTGGATGAAGCACCATCATTCCACTAAACACAGTTTCAATGCTGAGGGGCTTCATACCCCACTAGGCCATGTCTGGCATTTGGCATGGTGCTAATTGTTTCAAGTCCTATTCTATTGCTAATACTTCTCTACATGGACTTGACAAGTTGTTTGTGCATTTGCACACCTGTGTCAGCAACTCAACATAGATGAATGAGTTCATTACAAGGTGTGCCCTCAATCATTTGGACATAAAGTGTATGTGCAAATTCTAGTGTTGTTCCTGTCTGTAAATATACGTGTGTCAAGGTGTCTATGTACCCACTTGCGTACCCACTTAAAAATTTAATCACATACCACGCACAGAAACACACACACACACACACACACACACACACACACACACACACACACACACACACACACACACACACACACAGAGAGAGAGAGAGAGAGAGAGAGAGAGAGAGAGAGAGAGAGAGAGACAGTGAGTCCCAGCATACCTGCCCAGTGGTAATTAATCGTTCTGGTATTTAGGCCCAGTGGAGTAGACAAATATGACAGAGACAGGGACAATTAGGAGCCCCGTTCAAGCTACATTAACTCCCTGCGATATAACAGCTTTGGCTGCCTCGTCTTGCCTTGTAAAAGCAGCGCAGCGATCATTCCTCATGGGCCGTGCCAGATATTAATGAAAGAAAAGGAAGATTGTGTTTATTGTACTCCCATAATTGCAAATAAATTTCAATTATCTGCCGTGTCACCTCTTTAACTGCAAGTGGCGACAATGGCGGACGGAAGACGATTGTTTGAGCATTTGCAGTTCGAATTGCAGAGTATGAATGTGGTTATCTTCAGGTTTTTTTTTTTCTTCTTCTTCTTCTTTTTTCATTCTTTTCTCTTTTTTTGGGGGGTGGGGGACAAGGTCACTACTATGACTTTAAGTCCATATTTTTTCATATGCTGCACCACTGAGAGATAATAAAGGCTGCTAATGAATCAAAAATATTTTGCATGCTGTGTTGTCCCCATCTGCAGAGAGAGAGAGAGAGAGAGAGAGAGAGAGAGAGAGAGAGAGAGAGGGAGAGAGAGAGAGACTTAAGACTTCTGTAAAAGGCAAAAGGGCACATAAGTTAAAAACTCCTTTAGCTCAACTGAACTCAGGAGCAAAGCAGAGCTCATACACATCACAGCATCATCACAGCACCACATTGCCTTAACCCTTTGATACACAACATATGCTCACCGCCTCTAATGCACAACATGAATCAGAAATGACCCACATTCATTTCATGCTGGCTGAGATTTTCTTTGTTCTATTATTTGAAATCTATTTATTTTATTATTTTATATTCAGTATTTTTTTAATATCTTGTTTTTGATTACCACTGATCTGATTGTTTTCATTTTTACTTTAGTACTTTAAGAACAAAAATTGTTTTTGTATTACTACTTTGAATTTATATAAGGTCCCATAGTGGACAGTGCATGTCAGAGCACATACCAAGCCATGAAGTCTAAGGAATTGTCTGTAGACCTTAGCGACAGGATTGTTTCAAGACACACAAAGTGGCCATTGTCGCCACTTGCAATTAAAGAGGTGACGTGGCAGATAATTGAAAGACACAAAATCTCTGATGCACTGAAGGTCCCTATGAGCACAGTCATCTGTAGTCATCAGTCAGTTGTAAACAGAAGAGGTTTGGAACCACCTGATGATAAAGATTGAACTCTTTTCCTCAATGCCAAGCTTCATGTCTGGAGGAAACTAAGCACTGCTCATCACATAGCCAATACCATTCCTACTGTCAAACATGGTGGTGGCAGCATTATGCTCTGAGTCCAATTGAACACTCTCCATCCAATCTGATGGAGCTTGAGAGGTTCTGCGAAGAAAAATGCTTATGTCACAACAACAATGCTGCAAGATTGTTGATAACAAGTACCCTTCCTTGATAGGACATCTGTGGGACTAGACATTTAAACTTGCTGAATCAACCTCTGGCATTTTCAAACATGCCACCGCAGTTTGTCCCACTGCAAGTGCTATCCCCTGGTATAACCACAGACATTTAAAACCACTCCTCCTCCACATCAACCAATCTGGAAGGTTCCCTGCCACCCCACTCCCCAACTGAAACCGCTTCATTCTTGTGCCAGTTTACTTCAGCAGACAATAAAGTCCTAAAATCATGTTAAAGCTAAAATAAAATGTCCACATCAGTCTGGGTACTTGTGTACTCATATTCAACCCAGTCAAAAGACACTGTCTCTATCTCCAGAGCTTTTAAAGATCTGATTATGTCCCTTGTGATATTGAGAATGCACTGCTGACAGTGAGTTAATTGCTATAGTGAGTTAAAAGCTGTTTTTGGTGAACATAAAACCTGCCAAAAAAGCTCCATCAGCTCCAGCTCATCCTGACCATCTCTGACCATCATAAACACCAGTCATCTAAAAGACACCAGGTGCTTAACCAGGAAGGACTTACATCCAAGGAGGATCCTCTTAATGGGGGAGACCAGTTTACCAAACTGTGAGAGCTCCTTAGCAAGTAGCTCATCAGAAATAAATGGAGGAACATTAGAGAGGATGACTTTATGAGCTGGGTTGAAGAGCAGGCACTAGTATATCATTAATTGTGACACCAGTTCGAATCAGTTCATTAGCTTTTTATCTACAGAACATTACTACTGCACCATTCATTCATGAGGCACAGACCACATTTCTGAAACTGATGGCGGCCCCCTCTGCCAAGCAGCACTGCTCTACACCTGTCCTGCTCCCCACCTTAATGCCATGCTGGTGCAACAGGTTTTAAGAGCACCTGGCTGGGGATGGGGATACCATGCTCCCACAACACGCTGGCAGCAGACTCCCCGCACACCCCATACACACCCACACACATACCACATGCACACATAATCACACACACACAGACAAACACAGTACAAGCAGTAAAACTAAAAGTTTTTTAATTTAATTTACAAAATTTTACAAAAAAATTACAAAAATATTTTTTTCTGCTACAGAGAGGAGAAAAAATAATTTTTGTAATTTTTTGGTAAAATTTGGTTATTGGACAGGTCAGCCCGAAACACGGGATAGAATGACTTCAAGACTTAATTGAATTTTACAGTCACAATGAATACTTCCCCTTTAAACTAGTATCAGGGCTGAATGTTTCCCCAAATAGGGCCCAAGACTATTCTGCCCAAGTCTTACTCATTTTGATCCATAGTAGTAGGTTTTGCATTCAAACCTGGCTATAACCGGACAGCATTCTTTATGAGCCCAAATGTAGCCTGACTCTGTCCTAACTCAGCTGCATGTCTGATTTGCAATACAGCCCTGGAGAGTCAGGTCAGATACTGTTTAGCAGCACCGGTGTGTCTGTTCATAGGTACAAGGTCACAGGGTAGCATAGATCAAATACCATTGCCAGTATATCATGTTATAGCATGAATCTCAAGCATCTTATAGTGATTATGCGACAGTTCATTTATTCCAATTGTTATTGGGGCTAAGACATGTTGACCAGATGAACACAAATGAACATGAAGAAAAACGAATGTCTGTTTGCATTTGTTTGTGTTTCTCCAGATATATTTGGCCAAATCTGACATGTTAAATTTGTGTTGGTTTGAGCTTGACAATGTTTGGTGTATTGGCTGTAACAGACATTGCTGTGCACAGTAGAGTAACCACAGAAACTCAGCTTGAGTTTTCCCATTTACCACAATGCATCCAGTTCACTTATCCACTCGGAACCCCAAGGATTAAACATGACTTTAAAAAATCGAAAGATATTTTTTCTGTTAATATTTTGTCAGTAGAAGAAAATGGAACTTAATTATTAACAAAAAAACTCAAAATGCACACCAAACACACATATTGCCATCAAAATCTGAGGTTCTGAGAAGAAGAAGTTCTTTTTGGAAAGTGTTTAATATCTACTGTAGGATCATCTAATACAAGGACTTGTAGACTAAATATGGTGGGCAAAAATGTTTGTTTTAAATGTGAGGTGACATCCACCTGAAAACACAGATGTGAATCTGGAGGGAAAATTCTGAAAATAATAGAGGATATGGGAATATGAAGGTAAAATCAGAGAGGAGGTACCCCCGTACCGTCAATTCATAATTTTGTAAACTTGGAACATTTCATGGTTTGTTTTCATTCAGGTAAAAAGTCTATCCTCACCAAAACACACCCCCACAAACCATGTGACATTGTTCTCTCTGTTTATTGGTCAGACCTATCTGGGTCAGGAGAACAAAAGTAAATACAGCAAGAAAGTGCTTTGTTTTTAAATCAGTGCAGTTAATCACAGAATCAGGGTAGGACCTGATACTATCAGGAGAGAACCTGAGAGTAAGTGGTGAACACCAGATACTCTCAGGGGAGCATGTGAAAATAAGTGATGTACACAAGACATTATCAGACTTTCTACTAGATTTTGGAACTTTGCTGTGTGATGCTCTCCTGGTAGTATCTGGTGCACACCATATTGTATCTAGTGCTAGTAGAAAGCCACGATATACTATACGGTCAGCACCAGATACTACCAAATATCACTTTTTTTTTTCTTTTTTTTTTTACCTCCCTTTTACAAAAAAAAAAGATTTGTCTGTCAATAAAACTTTCACTTTTAGTACAAAAAATAAAAGCAAAAAACAGGCCTCACCACTTAAAACATACAGTATGACACTCCATCAACAGCCTTATGTAGATATGCTGGCTAATCGCCCTGACAGGAATGGCAGGGAAGCCCTTAAAAGTTTGGGAGGCATGTTGCCCCACTCCAAACAGCAAACAGTAATTGCTCTTCTACACGCATTAACACTCTGCTGAGGCAAATACGTAAGGGCCTCTTATGGGAATGGAAAACAAGTGGGTGTTGGACGAGTGGTCGCATGGACAGAGGGACATGGCCGCTGGCAGAGGAGGGATTGACTGGTCAGCTTTCTGCTGTCAACAGCACCTATGCTGGCCTGACTGTTGAGTACTGGATTTAGTACATTTTCTGCCAAACCCAGGTTCATCTAGTATACCAAAGTTAGACAGATGTGAGCACTTACAGCATATCTTCAATAGATAATTAAAGACTTGATAAAATGAGCGATTCACGTTAAAGAACCGTTAAGAACCATGTGTGTGTGTAAGTGCCAACTCACTGTCCACTACATGTGACACTCTTACCTAGTTGCTCCACCTTGTAGATGTATTTCTGGTTGGTGGACATCTCTCAGTCAGACACTGCCAGGCAGATTTGAAACACTTTCCATTATTTTAATGCAATTAAAACACACACACACACACACACACACACACACACACACACACACACACACACACACACACACACACACACACACACACACATACTACAAACTCAGGTAACACACTGCTGCTCCTGTTATTTCCATGAAGTAGGACTCTACACATGCTCATCATTGTGGATTGGATTACTTGTAGCATGCCTTTAAGTGGAGATTTGTATGAATTCATTTGAATTGGAGAAAATCTTTGCATGTCAACTTTGCATTGTGTGATTATCAAGGTTTTGTCTACAACAGACCAAGAACAATTTGCTTGCCTATAATTACATAATTTAAAATAACAGTCAGTTGTGAGTGGAAATAATCTTCTGAGATTCTCCAAAAAATATTATTTTTTGTTATTATTATTTTTGATTATTGCTGTCCCTTTCCTGCTTCTCCTCTGGTAAAGATGATAACCTGTGTGGGCTTGAATTCAAATTATCCTATTTTGATGGAGTGTTTTGTTGTAAAGCAGTAAACAATAGAAAAATTATTTATTTATTCCTTTTACTTCTTTTTTCATTTATTTAGCCTGTTTGGTGATCACAATTCATTAATGGCAACTATTCTGCCCTGCGGAAGGGGGTTTGTAGGGGATTGGAGTGTGTTCAGTGGGCTGGCTTGGGCCGGGCGGCCCCTTGCATCAGCTTGAGAGGAGGCCTCAAGGACCCTCTGAAGAAAATCCCTGGTGCATAGGAGTTGTGAAAGAAAGGAGAGAGAGAGAGAGAGAGAGAGAGAGAGAGAGAGAGAGAGAGAGAGAGAGAGAGTCTAACTGGGGGTGGAGAGTAGAGAGAGAGGGTGAGAGAGAGAGAGTGGAGTGCAGGCGTTTCTAAGCAGGCTTTAAGATGGCAGATAAGGGTGTAAGAGAGAGGCTGATCCGGTGGCAGGTCAGGAGGGATCCAGAGAGGGGCTCCGTATCACCACTAAAGCCTCCAAGCCCCCCACACCCCCCCACCCTGCTCAAGGGCCAGCTGGTTGCCTTGGTGAGGAGTAGTGGGGGCTCGCCGGGGGCGATAAGCCGGCGCGAGCTGGCGAGTCAGGGCAGAGGAAGAGAGATTTCACAAAAGAAGAGAAGAAGAGAGAGATTTTTACACAGAACGAGGAGTGAGTGAGTGAATGAGTAAGAAATGGAGAGAGAGAAGGAGAGAGGTCAGAATTAAAGAGGAAGGAGAAAGAGAGAGTGGCAGAAGACTGAGAGAGGAAGGAAACTGAATGGGGAAAAGAGAGAAAAGACGAGGACTGGAAGAAAGAGAGAGCTAGGAGAGATGGATGGGGAGATAGATAGCTAAAAAAGGGAGAGGGAAAACAAGGGATAGTGGGAAACGAAGGAAGGAGCTAAAGAGTGGGGTAGAAAGAGAGAAAGGGGTGAGAGTGATAGAGAAAGGAAAGGGCTAAAAAGGAAAAATGGAAGAGAGAGGGTGAGAGGGGATCTAGAAAAGAAAAGAGAGCTAAAGAGGGACTAGAGAAAGAGAGAAAGAGGGGGGGTAAACAGAGCTAAAGAGGGAAGAAGTAAAAGAAACAGGGAAAGAAGGAGAACAGTAAGAGAGGTCAGAGCTAAAGAGAAGACGATGAGAGAAATAGAGAGACAGATGAAGAGTGGAGCTAAAGAGGGAGAAGAGAGGGAGATCTCACAAAGGAGAGAGAGAGAGAGAGAGAGAGCTGAAGGGAAGTGGGGATGATGGAAGAAAGGAGACGCTCGAGTGAATAGGCGCACATTGTAAGCGCTCGCCGTGGCAACCTGCGGGCCGTGGCGGCGGGCATGATGTGCGGGTGACAGGGGAAAGAATGGCAGAGGATTTCTCCTCCGCCGGCTCTAATGCACTGCTTATGACAGCTAAAGGGGAGAGAGCAAGAAATTGGTTAGGAGGAATTACTGGTGTTATACAGCTTGCCATCTTACAAATGAATACCGTTTAGCCTTGGCATATAAATGAGTGGATTTCAAGCTGGAAGTGTGGGAGAGAGAAACAGAGAGAGAGAGAGAGAGAGAGAGAGAGCGAGAGAGAGAGAGAGAGAGAGAGAGAGATGGCGACAGAGGCAGAGAAGTGGCAGCAACAGCAATCAGTTGCGGGGAATGTTTTATGGGAGTGTGTGCAGGCGTGTGTTTGCGTGTGTGCGCCCGCGACTGTGTATGTGTGTGTGTGTGTGGCGGCAGCAGCAGAAATTATGCAAGCAAGTAACAATGAGCAAATTGAACCTCCAGCGAGCGCGGCGCAAGGTCAGGCGGAAAGACAAGGCGGTGGGTGTGAGCGAATAACAGATCATGATAAATTGGCTCGCATTTTCCAAAACGCTGGCCCTAATGCCCCGCTCCCAGCCAAGCCCGCTAGCCTGGAACTTTCTCTTCTTCTAATACCCCTCCACTCAGCCATTTGTGATGTATGAAAACCAGGCTGTGGCACTAATTGCACAATTACAAAGCGGAAGCCGAGCGGTGCCGAGGCGGAGTGCGCGAGCGAGCGACTGAGCAAGGGAGAGGGAGGGGAGGCAAGTCACGCCCAAACATGTAGGCACGCTGCCCTCCTCTTCCTTTCTCCCTCTTTCTATATTACTGTGTGTCTCTTGCTCTCGCTCACTCTCTCACATGCTCTCTCTCTCTCTCTCTCTTGCCCTCTCTCTCATTAGCCACCCTTGCAGAGTGCCGGTGAAAAGATGCCGTTAATTATAAGACTCACTTATTTCAGTTAGCCCTGGCTTTCCCCCAGGAGAGCCTGACTGGACACTGCTGGCCATATCAACACACATACATTCCCAGAAAATTCCCAGTATTCCCTGTAGGGACATGGAAAGTCACGTGCCTCCTAGACCTGAAAAAACACAGTCCGTGGTGAAGCACAGAGTAAGCGTGTGTATGTGTATATACTGTACGTGTAGGTATGTGTGTATGTGGAGAGGGAGGTGGAGTAGGAGCGCAAAAGAAAAATTTGTCTCCGGCATCGATGAAAGGACAATTTATTACCGTCTGCTGTGGGAGACAGAATATTTTGCCCCAGTGCTTTGCTGGCCCTGTTGACTGTCGGAATGAGGAATGGGCACATATTAGCTCCTCATGCTGCCACTACAGAAGCACGCATGCCACGCACCCGTCACAGTCTCCACAGTCTCCACAGTCTCCGATACCGCCCAGGGTCACAGTTCAAGAGCACAGCCTCCATCGAAAATGCGAATTGGTCGCATAGTGCACTAGCTCAGATTGACACCTGACTCCGTTGGACAACTCCTGTTTTTTAAACATGGTTGACTTTGTAAAACGTGGCAATGATGAGACTGTACTGACAACACTCGTCTACGAGGCTTGTAGGCGAGTCGAGTCAAAGTGCATGAATAATGATAATTGGAAGTTTCTTGAGTTCTCTAAGCACCAATCCCAATTCCAACCAGCGCTTTCTTATTAATACTCTCACAGCATTGTGAGTTCTGAGAACATTATCTCAGCCTTTCTGGTGTCATACATGCATACATATGTCCGCCCCGAACCCAGTTTAGTATCTGACTACAGATCAGCTCTTGACCATATAATAATTTACATGAGTACTGAACCATTCTCAGCAGATGTAAAGGTAACTGCTAGTTTGAGAGTGGTCCATCACCCAAAATTATTCAGCCAAGAGCAGAGAGTCTGGTGTGTATGACACAAGGTGACCCATTAAATCAGTTAAATCAGCAGGTCCAGGAATGTAGGGCACAAATCTGGATTGGAAAACCTCTGGACTATACTCTGCATCAATAGATGTCTAACTGTATAGCATCTTGATGGAACTTCACACTCTCTCACAGCATTTTAATTAAAGATCCAAAGAATGAAAAACTGTTATAGGAATACCAAGAGTAACAAAGTACATGATACATTAAGTGATGTAAAGTGAACATCAAACACTGTTTTCTTCCCTGTATTATCAAAACAGGGATGTGAAAAATTAACAATTTCAAAACTAAAGGCTTTTGATGATAAACACAATGGTTACTTCAGGAGAATATGGAAGTGGCAATAAAAAAGCTAAAAGCTATACAAACTAACTCAGCTGACCAGCTACAATCACAATAGTTAACAATCAGTCAGCTAACAGCTGTGCTGATAGGACAGCAGCAATTATGAAAAAATAATTACATACAATGTTCTGGTTTAGGTGCTAAAAACAAAAATGTTCTGTACTAAGCCACGTAAATACGGTGAGCTGAAACAATGCTGTAAACCAGCCAGTCAGAGTAGTGTGCTCAGAGTAGCCCACCATAAAATGAAAATCAGTGCATTTGAGACAAAAGAAGGTGGTAAATAGGCCTGTAAAACTGCATCTGGGTGTTTTTTGACACAAAGAGGCAAATGTTATAATGTTATAAATGTTATAATGATATTTAAACATCAATAACAAACAACTTAAATACTGGATGAATGCCATATATATTGGTGGGTAAAATGAAATCTGATTTTACTTCAATCATGTAAAAATATGAATTAAGATGTGCTTATCCATCACAAAACCTGTCAATAATAGAATGTTTTGTGTAACTGTATTCCTTTTTGATGGAAGATGTGTTTTATGTCAGTACGTTCTGTTGTGTGAGTAATATAATAATACAAATCAGAAACATCTGGAATTGTGATAAATGTGTTTATGTAGCCCTGGTTGCCATAGACAATTGTTGAACTGTCTGGTGACCTCCTAATTCCACATAAGAATATCATAAAATCATATAAATAAGAGTGGTATGTTTAAAAAAAATCAGCTTCAAGTAGCCCTAAATATATAGAGCTCATCTAAGTCCTATCAAGTTGATTCCCTCTCTGGGCTACCAGGCAGATGATATTTCTTCAGAATGTCCTGTCTTCTCTTTGGGTTATGTTTCTTAATGGCTTGTTTATGCTGTCTCTGATTGTACCTATCCGTTTTATTGCTACCAATTCTTTTTCTCAAGTATAGTCATCTTTTCCAATAAACCGTTTTTTCTTATAATGCAGTATGTCCAAAATAAGACATATGTTCTTTGGTTATGTGTGCTTTGAGTGAGAGGTTGGTGAAATCCAAGGTGTTCTTAAAATAATTTGCACTAAAGTGAAGAATATATGGAACAATATTTCACCTGCCCCCTTCAAAGAATGTGGCTATATCAAATAAACTGTCTGGTCAGTGTTTAGAAGCAATCTGGTGCCCTATTTGTATCCCTATTCATTCTACTGCAGCAAGGTTGTTTTGGAGTCCAGTGAGCATCCTCAGTCACTCTGAGTTGTTGGCTCTGATGCAGTGTTGATGCTGGTGACTGGCGAGAAGTCTCAAAGGTTAAGCCTCTAATTGTTTTCTCTCTTACAGACATTAAAGAGTTTCCTGGCACAAACAGATGGTCACAAACAAGAAAAAACAGTCTTCTTCTCCATGATGGTCCCCCGAGTAAGGCTCAGTGCCTTGACGCATCTCACGTGGAAACCGCCGAGCGACATTCCTATTTATCTCGCATGTCATTTGGTGTGTGCTACCTGCAACTGGCGGCATGACCTCCAGCACCGGTGCATTCATTTCGCCTCACTGTTTTGCGGCGTCAATTAATAAAAAGTGATGAGGTCTCCAGCAAATGAACACCCACTGATAAATGAGGGGTCTGGACTTAATTGCTCAGTAAATTAAGAGCTCACAATAGTGACGGTGTGCGCTGGTTTTAATATTTAAAAACTCATTAGATGTTGAAATGTCTGGCTCAGTTAAGTGGCTAGCTATGCAGGCTTCACCCAGAAGGACCCAAAGATGAAACAGACCAGGACTTGAAAGCACACAAGGAAATAAGGGGAGCAGGAGGTTTGTCTTGACTCCAGTGGACAGTCTAGTATTTGTTAATATATATATATATATATATATATATATATATATATATATATATATATATATATATATATATATATATATATATATATATATATATAATTATATTTGGCATTTAGGGGCCAAGCACTTGAAAGGGGCCCCACACAAACTTTGAGGTTTCTAGAAATGAGTGTTAGCAAATGCTTATATTATATACAGAGGGATAGAAGAACTAAGCCTCCACATGTATTTAATTACATTATGGATTTGTTGCCGCTTCATTTACATGACAACAGACCACTAGAATGTCAGCAATGGCAGGAATGATATGATCTTGATTATTATGGAGTCATAACAGTGCTCTATGGCAATGGAAAATGGAGTAAGTTAAGCTCGCCGAAGGAGGACACAAACTGGCGTTATATAATGATGCATTGCTTTCAGTAATTTCTTCATTATGATTGGGCATCAATATTTAACAGTTCAGTTACGGCCTTTAGTACAGTAGTTAATATGTATTATTCATAACCTTTGTCATCGCAGGCGGGCCAGCATATCTCAAGCTGGGAGACAGAGACAGAGCAAGAGACAGAGGCTGTTCAGGATTCTGGCTGAGGACTACAAATGGATGTAAAATGTTAATAGTAGACAAGAAGCACTGATTATAATGCTACACCTAGATACATGTGCTGGGCATGCTTGAGGTAATGGTACATGTACATGGATGTACATAGGTCTTCATTTGTAAAGATGAAACTGTATTGAGGAAATGACATTTATGCCACTTTTTAACCTTCAAAGTCTGCATTGTCTATGAGTGTAAAGGAGAATACATCATAGACTTCTCTTCAAAATAGAGTCAGATAAGATGAATAGATTCTGAATGTGCTCATACACATGAATCTCTTCATTTCTTCATATAAATTAGTAATGTAACTCGCTTCAACCTTCAGTGGGGCACGTGAGCTGCACTTGCACATCCACCTATCTTTCAGAGCTTTGGCTTGTAATACCCCAGCGCCAGAGACCAGTGTGTGTGTTTCACTGACACACTTTGCCAGAGCTCAGAGTAAAACCAGTGGGACTAGACACTCCGACACACTCCTATCTGGTCACACACTCCGTCGCAGCACAGGAAAGGTCTGTCACAATCAAAGGCTTGCCTTCAATCTCCTCCCAGCTAGGCAAAAAAAGAGGATTTCTTAGTGAGTGCCTAACCATCTTCCTTTTCTTTCTTTCTTTCTTTCTTCTCTCTTTTTTTTTTCAAAAGCAAATTCCCCACCTCCTCTTCCCATCCTCCCTAAACTCCCTGGCCTGGCCTCACTTCCGCTGCATGAAGTCCCTGGGTGGAACGAGAAAAGGGAGCGAGGCCCCAGAAAGTTTTGTGGCGGCCGGCCCCTGATTAGATCGGCAGCGGTAATAGGCTCCTCTCCTCTGCTGCTGCTGTGGAGGACCCGGCCCCTGCTCCCCCGGCAGCCGCCACGACTGGAATTAATCAGCTCTTCTGGGAGCTTCCTCCAGCCCCCTTCTCCGCAGGCGAGCCACTCTGAGTCATTTACCAGCCAATCTGACTGTCAGGCTTGCCATTTGTAATTGATTACGCACACCCACCCCCATCCCCACCTCCACCCAACCATCTCTCTTTCTCTCTTTCTCTCTCAACAAAAAAGAAAGAGTGAGAGAGAGAGGGTGAAAGAGAGAGAGAGAGAGAGAGAGAGGGAGGGAGGGAGGAAAAAAATTGAAATGGGTGACAGATTAGCCTAATGCATGGGGTACTTTTTATAGATGGCTATTATTATTACTCCCCTTTTTTTTCCATACCAAACAGGAAGAGAGAGTGCATCGTAACGCAAAAAAGGGCAAAAAGAAGGAATGAGAGGGCGGAGGGCGAAAAGAGAGAGAGAGATGAAAGACGGAGAGGTGCGAGTGTGAAGGACACCGGCTTTTTCAGGTGAGCGTTTTTCAGTGGTAATTAGGATCTTGAGGAGCTAACGAAGAAAAATGCGAGCGATGCTTGCAGCACCGCTGTCCTAAATGTGACAATAGGGCCAGTTTGTTCCTCGTTTATGAGACCTCGGAGCCATAACTACCAACTACCGCCTCTCCCCGTCCCCTGGGCCCTGGGGCCTGCAAGCTCTGCCCGCACCACCACACTAAGCCCTGCTTAAGTGACCTATTTTAGGCACTCAGGCAGGCTAGAGAACACCTCAAAGGTTAGATTAGCCTATGATGAAATACAGGGCCTTCCCACTGCAAAGCGCTCAGGCAAGAAGACAAGAAGGAGAAGAAGGTAGTTGCACTTACCCAATGGAGGAGTGAGGGCCGGCCAGCTATCCAGGCCAGGCCTCAGAATGAGTTGCAAATATTCATGAGTAAACAAAGGGAGTGATTTGAAAGATTGCCAGAGGAAAGAACAGATTAATATAAAGGAAAGGCATGAATAGTGTATTATATAGGCTTGCTCAGAGGTTGGCAGGAGAGTGTGCTGGGATTCATTAAGATCAAGCGTTTTACCCACATACCACTGAGCCCTGTGCCCCAGGAAGTCAAGGACCACTAAAGAGGAAGTCGTAGATGAAGTCCTAGAGGACAAGAGAGAGAAGAAATGAAGAAAAAGAATGGCTCAGTCAAATCTAGTACAGTAGCCACCAACCCTCCTTCTGGGCATTTCTCTTCTATCCTCCTACAGGTGTCACCTTTCATTTAATTCATTTTCTGGATAGAAGTTCAAGCCATAATATTTACACTACTGACAGGTGAAGTGAACAACAGATATAGCACCCATCAAGAGGTGGATACATTAGGCAGCAATGAAAAATCAGTTCAGGAAACTGATGAGCTAAAGCAGAAAAATGACACATGAAAGGTTCTGTTCCACTTTGACAAGAACCCAATTGTATTGTCCAGATGAATAGATCAGAACATCTCCAAAACATCATGCAAGTTGGAGGTAAACTTACTTATGCTGTGGGCAGAGCTATCAAATTGTTCATTAGTTGGACAACCAGAGATCTGTGAATTACCAAAGGATGCCTTCAGAGGTCTTGTGGAGTCCATGGCTGTTACACAGTATTAGCCTCATGGTGTTGTTATGACTGTTTAGTGTATAACCATGAACTTTAATTAAGAATCCTTTGAAGAACCACTTGTTTAAGCCTGCTATATGTGTCATTAATCTTGACCTCTAGCAAGTAATAATCTTACCAGTTGTCTAGTAAGTTGACTTCAGACAAATGCTCAAATGCTAACGCGGACCAGCCGATCCTAGCAGTTGACATGTACTGTATGCAAACAAATTGCCTCATGAACAACTGGGTTAAACTTGAGCTGTGATGGCGCGCAGAGCATGGAATTGAAATTTTTTGCCTGGCTTGAAGATTGATGCAGGACCACAGAACAGCAAAATAAATGGGCCTCAGTGCCACTTCCTCATTGTATCTGATGAAGTATGCCTGCCTGCTTGGCTGGCTGATATGAAATATTGCGTGTGTGGTGACCGACGACAAGAAGCAGAGCTCTTGGGCCACTGTACCTCTCCATTGCAGACAATCCACAGAGAGTGGACCAATTAAGATAAGGCTCTCTTTGCAGGAAGGGGTTGTTTGACATGCTGCCACGCGACAGAGATAACCGCTATTATGCTAGGCACATGGACTTCTGTACCTGCAGAATGTAGCCCTAATTGGATGACTGTGCTTCCTAAAGCCTGCGTGCTGTTTGAAGAGCCTCTGTGTTTGGTCTGGTTCCTCTTTGCAGACCTGTTATGGAAGGCCCTGCTCTGCCAAAGGCCATTTCTCACGGATGAAGGCAGCTGAATGGTGAAGGTTTGCAGGAGCAAAACTGTGACTTGCTCGGCAGCAGTGTCACGCTTGGCAAGCCTGGGTAGTATTTAAAGAGCATGCTGGAGTACTGTAAAGTGATCTCTTTTGCCACTTGAAAAATCTGAATAGACTATGAGGGAGAAAGCATTGCAGTCATGTTCACCACTGGATTATAATGGGATTGCCTCAGGGGTAGCCTGTGAGTCAGTTTTTATGACTCTGCAGCACAAAGCCTGAGGGGGTTGATGCGTTTTTTGCTGTTAGCAAAATATGATATATACCTGGCATTGTTGCTAATTAAAAGTAATTTTATATGGAATCTGCTTAAGGAAAGTGGCTAGATAATTCTAAGGCACTAGTTGCCAGACAGCCCAGAGTAGACTGAGAAGCTGAGCTAGAACTGCATATGTGTCTGTGAGCAGTTAAAGAAGTGGTCTTCCTTTACTTGTTTTCACAAACAGATCTTTTCTAATCTCTCTGATCTCTTCAGATTTGTCCAGATTCAGAGTGCACATGGTTGGAACTAAATGCATCTGTTAAGCCAAAAGTGTTTTTAAGGAACAGAATATGGAAATGGAATTTTAAATGGTAGGCTAATACTATTATAGAGTGACAACCCTTGATTACTGTTTATGATGTCATATGAGAATATTTCTCAAAAATGTCACGCTAAGGTTGAACGTACCACTGATCTTCTAGTCCAATCCCTTCCCATCAATATTTATGCTGGTGTGTCTGCTCTCGAGAACATGGCATCCAGCTTGCCAAACACTCAACATTCAGTTTTTACTGGACTGTTAGCTCATTGTGTCAGTGAACTGTACATCTTTTGCCACAATTTCTCTTGGCCTGGCCTGAGCCTGGCACAGGGGGCAACCATGGCCATGGTCTGAAACACTGGTAATCCCAAAACAGCCCCTCTAGTATGTCACAGTGCAGCCAGGGCATACTCAGCAGGTGAGAGAGGTGGCTGCACCAGGGATGTGTTTGTTTGGACTCTGCCTGGATTTGGAACTTGCCAGGAAGTGTGCTGTTTCTGGCAGGTCTCAGGGAGAACGAGGATGCAAGACAGAGGGCAAGAGAGAAAGAAGGAATGTTTACAGAGGCAAAAAGGGGGGCAGGGGGCAAAATATGACTGGCAGTAAGCATGCACTGTTTGTCATGAGCCAAGAAACATACCTAGCCCAGGCAGAAATAAACATTTCTGGGACGGGATATGTTTTAGATGTAGGCCCTTATTATTCAAGCAGGGTTCTTTGCATCATCTGGTCTTACTAGTGGTCTGTCATCTGCTAGTTTTAGTTGTTATCATTAACTCTGTCATTGCACATATCAACATACATGGGATGTATCTGTGCTTTTTTTTTTCCTGGTAAACATCCGATGAGAACAGTGCTATGAAATGTGGGTCGCCTGGCGTAACTTGCAGCCTGTCCTCTGGAAATGCATTCTCTGTTTGGCTTTGTGATAACTACGATATCCTTTAACCTCTGCACTCTAATTGAAAGGAGCAGGGAGCAGAGGGATGTGCTGCATATTGCTTTGACCCGCGCAGCGTTACTTAGAGCCACACTCCAGAGAGAGGGAGATGGAACACAGATATCGTGTACAGAGAAACACTCGCAGAACGCTGGGGAGGCACTCCTCGCCTCTATCAATGCAAAATAGACTACTACCTTGGGCTAGGAGAACATTTTACTTTTTATAAGCCCCATCCCG
The DNA here is from genome assembly GCA_034509495.1 of Acestrorhynchus altus. Lineage (NCBI taxonomy): Eukaryota > Metazoa > Chordata > Actinopteri > Characiformes > Acestrorhynchidae > Acestrorhynchus > Acestrorhynchus altus. The sequence goes on from CM067504.1 coordinate 16,638,009, forward strand.
CTCTCTCTCTCCTCCATCCCTTCCCTCCTCCCCTCCCTCCCTCCCTTTCTCTCCCTCAATCCCTCTGTATCTTTTTTTTTAAAGCTGCATTTATTTTGAAAGCAGCACAAGAGAAAAAAGTGGGGTGCAGAAAAAGAAGGGAAAAAAAGATGAAAAGCATCTTAGTATGCCGGAAATATCCATTCTAGCATTCCAAGGCCGAAAAGGAATTATGGAAGACAAACTCTTATGTTTTGATTTATTTTATTATTTGAGGGCCTGGAGCACTGTGCCAGTCATGCAGTTCAAATTTGAGACTATAAACACAAGGAAGAGGACATATTAGGCCTACTCTCTCTTCTCTGAATGATAACACTGAAATAACTTCCCTGTCTGCGGCTCTATATGTCCTAAATTACACTGAGGGGCTGTTGTTAATTGGACAAATAAGCTTGTGGACAAAGGGAGAAAGCATAAAGAAAGCATCCCTCCTGCATCTCTGAGACCTAGTCCCAGCTTTCATTTCTGGACTCTTCATTTCCCTTCACCACACTGTGTGCGTGAGAGAGCTGCTGGAGCGAGTGGACAGTGAGCATTAATTCACAGCTGGCCTGGCATGAAGTGGCCACTGCTGAATCTCCCTCTGCCCGTAAACCCTGCACCCTCCTCACCTGGCACAGCATCTACTGGCATGCCTGCCACACTTCTAACTAACCACAGAGACTCCAGTATGAATGTACTGCGATGTAACGTATTTTTTCAGATTCTTAGTATAGAAATCTATGAACCTACAAGCTGACTAAATGATGATTTCATGAGTTAGGAGGCAAAGGACTAGTAGTTTAGAAGTCTAGAGGCACTCTAAACTGTAACTGAGAATTAAGAAATTAAATAAACAAATATCAGTTGGCAGTTTAACATAAACCAGACATCTGTTGTCCTGTTTGTAACAATTAAGCAAATTGTTTTATTTGACTAAATTGTTTGAATGCACTGAATACTTTCTAGGTTGAACTTTTGAGGTTGTCAGACTTATGACATATGTTCAGTGTGAATCACAGCTGTGTTAGATTTGTGCATTCATGGAAAATGTTAGCCTACCTATGAACATCTTGAACTTTTTTAATATATTTAAATTATATTTACATTTAAACTCTTTATTGAGAGATGGCTGTGATATAATTCAATACATAAAACTATAGAAATCTATTTTTAAAGAAGCAATTAACAGAAAGACAAAAGATGGTCTAATAGCTTGTATTTCCTCCTTTGCCTGAAAATTGTCTAGATGTTTCCTATGAATGTTTATCTGGTTTTGACATTGACTGTATGACAGATTTTCCCACTCCTCTATATGGAAATCTTCAGCTATGTGGATTTTTCAATTTCAGTCTCTGTACAATTGTTTTACATTTTGTTCAAGCCCTATTATACAACAAAACACAGGGCTTGAGAGAGAAGAGAGTATATATATATATATATATATATATATATATATATATATATATATATATATATATATATATATATATATATATATACATTTTTGTATATTTTATACTAAAATTAATGCCATTTCATTTAATCTGAATCTTATTGTGAAAATTCTGCACTTCACATGCCCTTAAGCAAGACCTATGAATTTCTATGAATGGCATTAATGTCAGTGCAAACATGTTGCCAGCTTGATTCATTTATGTCGGCGAAGGCCTGGCAGCATGCAGGAGGCTGAAAAGGGGGAGACAGGCAGAAACAGTAAATTTTGTTTGGTGGGTGCAGGCAGCCTGCTCCAACAGATGGAGGCAGACACTGTTTCTCTATATAAGCTTCCTATTGATGACTGTCAGATTTACTGTCAGAACAGGGGTGTGTGGGGGCTTTGTGAAATAAGCTGCGTATGTGTGTGTGTGTGTGTGTGTGTGTGTGTGTGTGTCAATGTTTTTGTATATTCTAGTAACAGTGGTTCATCAGAAGGAGTATTAGTGCTCAAAGACTGATGGACAACTGTAGGCCACTAACTGACCACATCGTGAAGACACAGTGGAGCAAGAAATGGGAGTTGGTCCAGTCTCTCTCAGCTGCACAGATCATTCCATATTTAACCCAGCCAAAGAACTGACTTCCTCACACATCCTCCTCTTCATTAAAGGAATAGTTTCCCCTTAACCTAAATGTTGTCATTCAGCCACAACATGTTTGGTGTCTAAAGTTTACTTCTGTGGGGTCTGTAATTGATATACAAATGAACAATGAAAGCTCAAAGGTAATGTAAAGTAAACTGGAATGACTTTGAGGCAGACTTGTTAGTCTTGACAATTGCAAAAGTTCTTTATATCAGTGTGATGTCAAACACTTTAAATCTTCCCAAATTATCCAGTAGTATTGAATGTCTCAAATACTCTCCACTTACTCCAGTTGTAGTTGTGGGCTGGACTTGATTGTGAATTATAATTATTGATTCACAGTTAAACTCAGCATCCTGTAGTGTGGAGTTGGTGATTCTCTGCTGTGAAATGCAATGAAATGTAAAGGAACAAGAACTGATAAAAAATAGTCCTGGGAGATAATTTGGAAACTTTTGCCAGTGTTTTTATTCTGTAAAAAGAAACAATTTGCAAAATTTTCATTTGCTTTGCTAATTTTAGGTTCAAGGTTAGGTTTAAGTGTTGGTTATGAGATTTTGGGAGATGGTCCACCTCAATCTCCTAGACTTAGATAACCATCACATACACAAATAATTACTGTTTAACAGTTCTTGCATGTTGTGCTGCCGCGCTGCCTACCTTCGCTGGTTCCATCATCATTTCTACCTGGTTGCCTCTGATGCTGCGTTTTTCTCGTTTGCCTCTGGCCTTTCCACTCCGGGTGTTCCTTATTGCTGTACTAGGCTGCTATCCAAGGTCACCATCTCCGCTGTTCCTCCTGATGGTGCGGCATCCCCCTATGCGTACCGGGCTGATTACTGACAGACTTCCTACTGCAACCTGCTCCATCGCTTACTGGACAGGTTTGAGCTTGCAGAAGGTGCTCCACTTCCACAGAGATTCCGCCTGGTCGGCTTGCACTAAGACCCTGGTTTCCTGTTCCAAACATCTCCCTCTGGCTCCCAGAACTCTCCTGCTATACCTGCCTGGAGCAATGACATCACCACCCCTGTTCCTCATCGCTTTGTACCCCCCCCTCTTCATCCCTCTCCCTCCCAGTTTCATCCCAGCTCCTCTTCCCCACCGGGACTGCTACTGGTTTTGTGCCCTAATTTCACAGTGTTGCTGCGAGCCTGGCTGCTGCTGTGGTGCCAATGCTGCCTTCATCCTCCACCCCTTCATCCCACCTTCCTGTTTCCATCCTGTCCTCCTGCCAGCCACCAGCTTTGTGCCCTCTCTGCTCTGTCCATAGTGTTGCTACAAGTCCGGCTGCCTCCCAGTCCACATTGCTGCCTTCATACCCTGGCCACCTTCATCCCCAGTTCCTCCCCACCAACAACCACTGCCGGTTTTGTGTCCTCTACTTCTCTGCAGGTGTTGCTGTGGGCCTGGCTGCTACCATGGCACTGATGCTGCTCTTCATCCTCACCTGCTTTCATCTCACCCCCTCCCTGCTTCATCCCGTCTCCTCCCCCTCACCAGCCACCACTGGCTTTGTGCTCCTCTGCATTCACCAGGCTGTCATGAGCCTGAATACTGCCCCATCCCCAGCACGCAGCACTAACTTCCATCTCAAGACTGCAACTCCACCTCTCCTGGTGCCTGCTTGTTGGTCCTTGTCTCTCTCAGATCTCCATCCGTGGACTGCATGTGTGGTTGTGGACCTTCCGCCCGCTGCACCCCTTCAGCTGCTCTTGCTCTCCTGTGAGGAATCCTCCACTCTGCCTCAGCCTGGGCTGCTCGCAGCCCCTTCCATGCTGTCATTCCATCCTCTGGCCCTTCCTACTATAAGCCATTTCCTTCTAACTGACGGATGTTTGCAAGCTCCCAAATTCAACTCCTCTGCCAGCTACTGCCAGTTTTGTGCCTCTGCTTCCCCCAGACATGTTATTGTGTCCTGGTTGCTACAGTGCCTATGCCACTCTCCTTCATCCTACCCTGCCCCGTTTTTCTCCCATGGCTATGTCTGCTCTCTTCTACTGGCACTTGCCTTCAGCCCTCCTCTTGTCCCCTGGGCTCCCACCTGATCCGTAAAGTGTGGTTGTGGACCTTTCCTGCTTGCTGTGTCCATCAGCCACCCCACTGCCCGCTTCTCTGTAAGGTCTGTGGCACTCACTCCCACCCTGCCTTGGCCTGCTTGCTTGTGTGTCCCATCTCCATGCCTCCTGCCATCCCTCTGGCACCTTCCTCCTACATAGCTCTCTCTGTTCCACACCTCTCCTCCACCTCTGCTTATGATGGCCATGGATGCCGTCTCTTCTACCCAGACTGCTGCATGGAACACAACAATTTCTTTCTCCGCAGGTTCCTCCATCTGTACTCTGTTGCATGCAGGCCCACTTGACACAGCTCCTCTGCACTTGGCCCAGGCCCTGTCTACTGACTTCAGGTGGTCTTTTTGAGTTATTTTGGGTCTTATGGCCTTGCTCTATTCCTCCTCCTTGCCAACATTCATTTAGCTGAAAAAGGACCTGATGTCTGCTGCCTTCCACAACTAAGGAGATTTCAGAGGGTTCTACAGCTGGTCCTGCTCATCTCTGCTCAGTCCCAGCTCAACTCTGGTGTTTCTGCACTTTTATTGACCATATTCTCTCAGCCACTGACTTTCTTGTTCTTCGAGCAGCTCCCATCTCTTTTGGGGCATTTAAACTATACTTATTCTTCAGGGATTCCTCACTACCTGTCTCTGTTCCTATGTCTTATATTGTTTCAGCTCATCATGCTCAATTATGCCTGCCCTTCTGAACTGCATTTCTGAACTGCTGCTTCTCCTGGAATGGCACTTCTCTGTTTCATGAAGATGCACAGAAGTGCAAGATCTTGTTGTGTCCTTCAGACTCGGATCCCACTCCAACATCACTATTTATGAACACTACATATCCCCTACGACAGGTCTCAACCAACTCACACTCATGTCCCAGGACCTAACTCTCCAGGCTGTTGCTCCATCAACCTTCTCCACTTAGTAGACCTGCTGGCAAAGCATCAAACATTTCACTATCACCTCCCCTTGTGACTCCATCATTCACCATCAAGAATCTCATCTATTATGTATACTGACACTCAGTGGCTTCTCCAATCCTGCCTCCAATTTTTAGCCTCCTTTCAGAATTGCAGTACATCTGCTCTCTATAGGACTACTAGATCACAGTCCAACTCTTTTGACATCTGCCATCCTGCCAACCACAGTTTCTTCAGGACTCACACCAAGGACCTTTGCATAGCCCATGACTACATTGCAACCAATTCCAAACTCCAGCATAACACATCACAGATTGTGCCCCCCCACCCTCATTCCCTGGGGTCATGGGACCACTAGTAGTGCTTAGGTTAAGGTTAGATTTAGATGTAGATCAAGGTGTAGATTAAGGTTAGGTCTAGGTGAAGATTAGGTTTTGCTTCACAGTTCAGTGGTGGGGGACTTTATACATCTCTAGTCCATGCCTGTCATTAGGCATGGTGTTAAGGGGTTCATTTGCACATCTGTGCATTCATTATAAGGGGAGTGCACAAACGTGTGCTTATAATATGTCATGATTGTTATATTACCTAGTTATTCTCTTGAAGGTAAATTAAATATACAAATATAACTAATTAGCTATGTTTTTAGGCTCCATACTCATGGACATGTGAATATGTGAAGACATGTGACTACAAACTGACCATAGAAATTGGATTTGATCATTTTGGAAGTTGGAATCTTATGCTGCATTGTGAACAAAGCCTAAGTTGTTTCAAGATGACTTAAATACCCACATGGTCTGGAACACTGCAAACTGAATGTGTAATGATCTAGGAATTAAGTTGATATGACACTATAGGTGAACAGAATTGGTGAATATTGGCTTCTCTTGCTTTTCAGATACATTAGCCTCTTGTTAAAAATCAAAGTAAAATAAACTTCAGAAACAAAACATATCTTGGCAATGTTTGGTATAGGTGGAGGATTTGTGTAATTGGGTAAAGGTCAGTTTGTGTTTCATTAATCACTGCTTTGAATTTGGTATGTGTCTAAACATTGTTTCCAACAAATAATAGTCACATTTGTAGAGTATACAGCAAATCACATAGTTTAAATTACATCAAGAAGTCGATAACCTAAGACCATATTGAGTTTATTAAGTAGGGGACCAGATGTCTTTTCCTCATACTCTTTAGGGTGTGTCTTGTAGCTGGTCAGCCATGGTGGGAAGAATGGATCATTGGTTGAAGGCAGATGAAGCTACATGTTTCTCCAATAGGGTAGCAGGTTAAAACAGATGTATGACATTTGTGGTGAGTGTAGAAGCAAATGCTGTTAAAAAAATTAAATATACAGTTTAGAAATCCCAGCCTGATGCATTTTCTACATCCCAGCGATGTGAACATACAAAAAGAGGAAAAAAAGAGGACATATACGGTATAGTCACAAGTTTTTATAACAAAGATCTGAGTAACTCACAGACAAGATATACATATATAACAAATCTCACTCCTATCTCACCATGTCTCATCATTGTGTGATTAATTAAATCCCAGCCTGTGTTTTCTGCTCTGTCTATATGTATATGCTTGACCTGGCATGCAGAATCTGACTGATCAGTGAGAGGGAAGGACTGATGACTTCATTGGCCAAGATATTGGGGTTGTAAAGGAAAATGAGTAGAGAGGAGCTATTTACTCTCATTCAAATTTCAGAATAAAAGCCCTAAAAAGGGATAATACCCAATATACATACATAATACATATAATAAAGGACATTCAGTTTGTTTTTTTAATTATTTATTTATTTGGACCTTTGTCAGATTGTCATTTTTTTATTGTAAGTTTCCTTGACTTGTCAATCAAATTATTACAAATTAACAAACAATTGTAGGCACAAGTACATTTTTGATGTCAATTCAAATATCTAAATTCTGTTAATTCTTGCATCTCAAATGAAGACAATTTTGAATGTCAAAGATCTCCCTGGGAATATATGACTGAAATAAAATATAAACATATGAAAGTATACAATGAAAAGATTTCACAAATTAGAATAGGGTTCTAAACCTGACATATTTCTTATTGAAAATAAAAGTGATTGTTCATATGGCTGAAGACCAGTTCTGGTCATTAGCTGATATATATATATATTAACATTCACATTTAATGTACAGTTTGATGTGGGTTGCTACAAAGCGATCTGCCATAAAGGCAAAGGTTTGATTGACAGAGGTACATCTCTATTCACTTTTTACTTTGTACTTCAGAAAAGGAGAGAGAGAGAGAGGAGAGAGAGAGAGAGAGAGAGAGAGAGAGAGAGAGAGAGAGAGAGAGGTGTGCTAACAAAAGCTGGCTTGGAAGCAGACAGTAGGGTGAGGGAGAAGGCCAGAAGGGCTGCACTGTGTAGAGGAGGCAAGCGAGGCAGGGCTTTCCCTCGGGCCCCTTGCTCGGGCCGCAGGCTGCTTGATCTGAAGAGTGGATGAAGGCTCACCTAGACATCAAAAACAGTCTGTGAGAGGACTGCAACAAGCCTGCTAATCAAACACTGCAAAAAAAAAAAAAAAAATGTGACACACACCTTGTGGCTTAATTTGGGACCTTTGCAATATTTTCTACAACTACCACACATTACTGGCAGTTACATGAAAAAGGAATTGACATTGTATTGAATGTCTAAATAAAAAAAATGGTGAATAGTAATTTGAACACTCCTGTTCAAATTAGTTTTGAGTAGGTTTTACTGTCTGTTAATTTGTGGAATGTAACTCAATATAACTCTTAATACTTACAGACATTTGTTTCCAACCTAATTAAGTCCCAGTTTAAATGCCAGTGGTGCCTTACATGCATGTTTACTGCTCTGTACTTGACAACCTGCATACACACTCAGACTGATCAACTAGAGCGGCATCACTGACTCAGATATTGGGTTGCAGAGGAAAAGGAGATGGGAAGGGCTATTTGCACTCTTTTTTGCTTACACAGTGTTCAAGTTTCAAAGTAAAAATCCTGAGAAGGGATGCGGATACATACAAAAATTAACAACAAAAATAATAAAGGACATTCAGGTTGTTGTTTTATTTCATTAGACCACAGTCAAGTATTTTAAAGAACTTACTATTATAAACATTCATGTCAGTCTTTACAAATAACATCAACATTTGTTGCATTTTCAGCTAAAAAATAAGCACAAAGAATTTTATCAAACAAAATCTGTCAAATCCATATAAATTTTAAACTTTATATCTCAAATTTGAGTAGAGTAGGGTTATAACAATATCTGGTATGAATGACTGTCTCCAGTAAATACTTTTTTATACGTACATCAAACTTTGAAATCATCCCACAAAATATGCCTAGAGTTCTAAAGGTTAAACATATTGGATACAATTTGAATGTTTACCTTGTCAAAGCCAACGTAAATGTCAACATTTTTGTTTTCAACATTTGAAAAAAAGTACAAGTCTTCTCAATAGAGTATTTGTTCATGTATTTTCATCTAGAACTTAAACATACAATTAGACCAGTGATGTCGAAAATGTTGTTTACAACTGTATACCAGGTCTCCAGTTTTTGCCTTCCAAAGCATGCATCCTGAATGAACTACTAAGGACCATCTGAGAGAAGCTGTTCATTTACTTCTATCTTCAGATCAATGATAGAAGCATCTCTAAGCCATTTTTGATTACAACATGGCCTATGATCTCTACTGCAAAGAATGGACTTTGAATGTCATTTGATCCACAAGATGATACCTTCTTGTTTGACATGCAGATTTTGTTTTGTAAATAAATCTAATTTTTACATGTTATCATTGATACGTTCTGAACTTATATCATAATTTAATTTTTGGGGATGGTCCATGCCCCAATGTCCTCCCACTCAGCCTTTACTTCCACTACACCATTGTGTTGTACAGTTTTGCATGTCATGTTGCTCTCTACCTCACTGTTTCGATCACAGATATCCATCTTGTTGCCTCCAATGATGACGACTTCTCTTCTGCCTTGGGTCACTCCACTGCGGGCCCTCCTGGTCACTCTACTAGGCTGACTCTCTCCTGCTCAGCCTGCCCAGTGTGACTGCCAGTTTTGGGCCCTCTGTTTTCTGTGCAGGTGCTGTCTGAGCCTGGCTGCTTCCCTGAGCCTGGCACCCAGTTCTGCCTTCCTCCTCCTCACGGCTGCACCTTCCTCCTGGCACTCACCTCTTCAACCTTCTTCATATCCCCTCGGGTCTCTGCCAGCAAATTCTGTAAGGTGCAGATGTGGACCTCTCCTGCCTGCTGTGCCCAGCTGCTCAGCCGCTCTTGCTGCTCTGTAAATTATCAACATTTGAGACGTGTGCCTCCAAACCCCATGCTTCTGGGGACCTCACCGTCTCAGAGTTTTTACTCTCTTTCTCATTGTTCCACGGTATTGTTGGTTTGGGATTCCTTGACTACCACTGGCTATTCTCTGTGAGTGCTTGGTTGCCGCAGTGTGATGTTTCCACCTATTAGGGCACCATGGACATTGAGCTTTAGTGCATGGTTTTTGCTGGTCACACTGCACTCTCTGGTGAACTCTGCATGAATCCCTCCCACCCTGTCATGGCTTGCTCACTCATGGGCCCTCTTTCTTCTGCCAACCTCCTTTTGGGTGAAGAAGAACCCGACATCTCCTGTGTGTGGCTAAAGAAGTTTCCAAGTGCATCATGATTGGCCCTTTCTTGTCTCCTCTTTTCCACATTTCCATGCAAATACTCTGGATAGTAGCACATTGTTATTGATTGTTCCAACCCTCATGATTCCTGTGTCCCGTCCGTCAACAGCTTGCTACCCAGCTCTGATTTCTCCATGTCTTACGCCAACATCAAACAATGACATCACCCTCTTGAAGCTCCTGTGACACAGCATCTGGATGGCCAAGGCCAACATAGTTTCTGCCTTTAAGATTATGCCCCTTTACCTCTATTTCTGGCACCTTTTTTGCATGCATTGGTGGTTGGCATTTTTTTGCCGTTTGTCTGTCTTTCGGTACTAAGAGCAGCCCCAAGATCTTTGACTCCCTCATGGAGGCTTTGTCTTGGATTCTACTCAACATGTACTGCATCCCCTATGTGGTCCATCTTTTGGATTACTTTCTCATCCTTGATGCCCCTTCCTCTCTGCCAGCTTGCTACCTTTGTTGAAGTCTGCCTTCTGCTCCCTGGGTGTTCACCTTTTGGCTGAAAAGATGCTCAGGCCCACAATGACTCTGAAATTCCTTTGCATCACCTTGGATTACATTTCCAGGCATGCTTCACTCCCACACAATAAGTTGGACTGTATTTTGCTCACCTTTTTGGGCTTTGTTGCTCTGCCCCAATGTATAAAGCAGCAGCTACTGTCACTCTTGGTGCATTTAAACTACAAAATGCGAATTGTCCCTTAGGGCCATTTATTCATATCTCACCTACTCTCTCTTGCTTCCTCCGGTTATTGTGGCAGTTGATGGTTTGCCTCCCACTGGCCTCGTGAGTTCACAGCCATGGCTCTCAGCTCCAGTGACTCGACCGACGTGTACAAGTTTTATCCTGTTTACAGCTGCTGTGCTCTGGGGCCATGAATGGTCTGGATACATCATTTTAATTAACTCTGACAACACAGCTGTAGTCAACAAAATTAACAAAGCCAGATCAAACAACATCACTATTATATTTTTTCTTTGCTGTCTCACCTGGTTGTCCATCATGTACCAATTCATCATCAAAGCAAAATACATTCTCGGTCTGTCTAATCCATTAGCTGATGCTCTTTCTCATTTTCATTTCCAGAAATTAAAGTCCTTGTTACTTCATTCAGACCCACAACCCACTCCAACACCACCATTTACAGACATAATACGTCTCTTACAACTGGACTCATTCAACTCACTCACCTCCCAGGACCTAAGACTCCAGGCCATCACTCTCCACCTTCTGGACCAGCTGGCAATGCTTCATACATTTCCACACCTAACACTCATCATCAGGTCACCCTTCTAATCTGATGCATCCGAAAACATGAACGGTGTTCACCTCATCAGCACCTCCCCACCATGTCACACATTTTACTCTCCTGCACAGAGCAACTCCCACACAACCTCTCCACTATGCTCCAAGCCATGTTTCTCCTGGCTTTCTTCAGCTTTTGCCCACTACTCATCATCAGGTCACCCTTCAACTCCAAGGCATCCGAAAACATGAACCGTGTTCACCTCATGAACACATTCCCACCACGTCATACACGTTACTATCCTCCACACAACAACTCCCACACAGCCTCTCCAGTATGCTCCACAAGCAGATAAACAGAACATAATGCTTTGTTGAGGAACTGAGCCTATATTACCTTCAACAAAAAGTAAAGACCTACTGAAATTATACTCACTTTTTTTATTATAAATATACTTATATAAATATACTCATATGGGGATACTTATATAATTATAAATATACATACAGCACACTTGAATAAACGTACTTTTTGTAATGGTTGTTTACAAACAGATATACAGCATTTTCAGAGATGTTGACTGAAATTGCCCAAGGGAGAGGTGAGCAAGTCTGGGTTAGTAACAATAGGTCAGAGATGCCGGATGTTGGATTTATGCAAGCATTCTACACATCCTGCAGATGTGATTTATTTTTGTGTATCACTTGTGAAAGAGTACTGCCAATAGAATAGGACTCTCTGGAGCACATAAACATCAACCTATTGGCTCCATCTGATTCCTAATGCTAGGCATTGGCAAGGAAGTATGGCAAAATGCTGTGTGTGGGCCTGCTGAAAATGTCAGCTGGAAGCCCTACAATGAGAGGCACAAGTGGCTGTTAATGTCCCTTGTATCATTACTTGGGGTGACTGACTGTTGTGTGCACCAGAAGCTCCAGAAGCTGGGGCAGTGTTTCAATCCACTAAAAACAGTATTGTTGCAGTCCATATTAGTGCTGGGTGATATGAGAGAAATGGCAATATGTGATACAATATAATGTAAATTTACAATATTAAATTATCAGTATTTATTTGCAGCACCAGAAACACTCTGTAGCACCAAAGCATATGATACTACAGAATAATTTGAACAATGCTACACTTGTGAGTCATCCCTTTGGTAATCCACAAATCCAAAAACCCTACACATATGGTAGATGTGACATTATGACATGGACATTTCTTTCTATTTTGTATAAATTATATTTCGATATGTCAATATTTACCATATATTGCCCATCCCCAGTCAATGTTTCTCATTCACAACACCACTGCAAGCCGACAGTCAGATAATCAGAATTATGTAGATGGTGGGGCAATTTGTTAAAATGACCATCCTGCTTATACAAGTCCAAAGATGTGCCCCATCTAAAAATCTGGCAACTGGGCAAAATGCATTTGAGTGCATCATAGAGGCATGTGTAGCATTAAATATTCTCATTGTACTCACTAAGATGTACACTACCCCACTGATGAAAGCCTTTTTTATAGAGCAGCGGGAGAAGCACTTTTATGTCCTATTATATTAAGACTCAGTGTCTAATTAGACCACACCTGTAATCATTTAGAATATCTGTCTGAGACAGAACTGCATGCCAATTTGCAGCAATTCTATCTGGGTGCATTATTTATTATTTTTTTAGTCAATTAATGTATTGGAAAAAAATCTCATATATAAAGAAATAGCCCATGTATCTCTGTTGTCAAATGAAAACCATGTATCTTGTATTTGTCCATTTTTAGATTTCTCCATATTTTGAACGCTGTAGCTGCTGATGAATAGACCAATATAAATGCTCTAAAACTAGTAAAATTTCTCTTATTTTACATTAAATTCCATTGAAAGTTAAAAGCATTTTTGCAAAGTTGCCATTTTGGAGATGGTTTTGGACCGTGACGATATGTATTTCCTATACAGAATGTTTACAACAGTTGCATTGGCTATGTTTTGTAATGGCTGTCATTTAGGTTCTATTCATGGAAGTCAATTATACAAGTCCTGTGATTAGTAAACAGTGCATTATGTTGCTGTATATCAAACCATCAATAGCACCTTAATCTTTTATTTTCTCTGATTGCAGTTTAACCTAATGTACAGGCTATGAGTAGCAATCAGAACAGACTCAGACATATGTAGCTGTCATTTGAGTGGCAGAATCTCTGCCAATCTTGCACCTTGTGTGCAAATTGATTGAGTACGCTGAAAACACACCGACAACACCGCCAAAACTCTTCCTATTCTACTAAACATGACCATTCGCCTGCATAAACAAGCTCGCTTGCATCACCGAATACATGCAAATGCTTTCCACCTACACCATGATTCACTGAATGCATCTGCAGTGTTTGCAAACTTCAGAAAGGTAGACATATTTCTCCCAGGCTTCTGAACAGATGCTGATGGTATCTCCATGTTTTTGTAGAGTTGTGATACTGAGCCATAGTGTTTTTACAACTAACAGAGTGCCACAGTCTAAATAACTTCTCCTTTGAAACATAGTGTGACAGTTTATTATTTAATAAGAAAGCTCTGATGCCAGCCAAGTCTTCTACTCTCCCTCATGCCTGATTCACATTTCCAACGCAATTTACAGCACTGCCAAGACCCAACTATTTGCTCAGTTGTTTGCACTGTCAAATTAATGAGCCTAGAAACATTTTAGCACATTTGGGCTGTAGCCTCTCACTGAGCGCAAGGGTATTGTTTCCAATCCGGGCAGAGCACACAGGCATCTCAGAAGCATGGTGATAATTATAAAAACTTGGTTAAAATCTAGAGATGTTTAACAAGCAAACATATGTTATAAATCATGAAGGACAGTTTATACACTATATGTGTAAATGTTTGTGAACGCCCCTTGTAATTAATATATTCAGTTACATTTTTATTAGCTGCACCCATTGCTGACACAAATACGCACACAGCTCTAGTCTCTGTTAAGAAGTATTGCCAATAGAATAGAACTCTCTGGAGCATCTAAACATGTTCCTGTTGGCACCATGCCTTATGCTGACATGGACTAGAGGGGTTTAAAGTGCCCTAGCATTGAGCAGTCACTAAAATGATGGTGCTCCATCCAGTACTTTTGGGAGGGATGAGGTGTGGTGGTTTTAATTCATTTTTTTTGTAAAGATTGCTTAAAAGATCCATTTTTATGGTTCTACAACACTAATTTTGAGTTTTTAAATGACATACATTTCATGACACGGCCAGGTGGACAGAATTGCTTGTCCCCTAACCTTACAAATCAGTGATTTAGCCCATTCTATATTAATCACTTTTGTAGTTCAGCTGTAATTTTTAATTTATAATGACATTAACCTACAATTCTGGCACTATGCTTCAACACTGTGCTAGTGTTCTGGAAATGTGGGTTCAATTGAAAATCCTTTTCCATCGTGCTGAAGTTGACTCTGAGCCTTTGCTTCTGCTTAATATTTACTCAGTTTGGCGGAATCCCCTTAGACCCCCTCCCCGATCACACCCCTCCACCTCCAACTACGACAGCGTTCAACATAAGCTCAGAGAGCGCCGAGACACCTTGCCCTTGGAGGAGACGAAAGCTCGATTTTCTGTTTGCTGCCATTTGTCATCGGCCGCTAAGAGAGATCAACAGTCGTCTGCACACAAATCAATATTCTCTTAACCCAGAACTAATCTAGAGAGAGTTTCCTGCAATTTCACCTTCTCTCCTCTCCAATCCCCTCCCCCACCCTCTATGAGCCCCTCAACACACTCTCTACCTCTTTTTTTTTTTGCTCAGCAGTCATTTTAGGGCGGTGTACAAGACAGAAAAAGAGTTTGACGAGCGCTACAGGCGGCCATGATGGATTTACCTGACTTGAGAGCCCTTCCTCTGACTTCCCAGTGAGGAGACAGTAGACTGATGTAGGCATAGGCAATAACAGTTTTCAAAGTGATTCCAAGTCATATCAGTTCTAGGAGTTGATGTGACGAATTGAGTGATGAAAAATGTTGATGTTGACTAGTTACTGGCATTATGAATAAAACTACTATTCACTTGTTGCATAATATATCCACAGTGGACAGCACAGTAACAATCTCAAGGTACTAAATGACTGGCAGCATCTGGCTTGAATTGTCCATGTGAAAGAGACTCTGGTGGAAATCACATCCACATTCAATACAGAATACATGCATATCCCACAGCTCAGTGCAGCATTCTTTGGCGTCCTCTATTAATGCCATGACACCAGTTACAGCACCTCACCTGGGCTTGTGAGGTTGCTAACTGGACCTTACATGATGAGCAAAATGTTGCATGGTCCTATGAATCACTGTGTCAATTGTTTCAGGCTGAAGGTTGGGATTGTGTGGCACAGACACCATGAAGCCATGAACCACAGTTATTAACAAGACACTTTGCAGGCTGGTGGTGGTTCCATACTGGTGTGGAGTATATGCTCATGTCATGAGTTGGGTTTACTGCTCCATCTATACATATCACTGATCAGTGCCCACTACCTTTCACTGCTTGGTGACCAATTACAGCCCACTGCACTTCATGTACCCCCAAAATGTACTAGCGGGCCCGAGTTGTTCAAAATCCCTGGTACATACGTGACACTGTGGATTAAATGTCTGTGCAACAGAAATGGAATGTATGAATGATCTGGCATCACACAACTTATATGGGTGTGGGCTTATATAGTATATATGAATTACAATAGATATACTTTGTACATTGGTCATATGTTAGTTTCGTCATTCTTCTTTGCACTCTGTAGAGCTATTATTGCAGACTGTTGTCCATCTTTTTCTCTGCATACTTTTTAACCTGCTTTCACCCTGTTCTTCGATAGTCAGGACCCCACAGGACCACCACAGAGCAGGTATTCTATGGAAGGTGGGTCATTCATAGCACTGGAGTGACACTGAATTGGTAGTGGTGTGTTAAAATGTGTTGCACTGGTAACAACATGGAGGTCATAATGTTATGCATGATTAGTATAAATCCAATTTATCTAATTTCAGGCATACTTTCCAAAAATATTTTCAATATTTTTATATATATATATATATATATATATATATATATATATATATATATATATATATATATATATATATATTAAAGCCTGTTGTAGACTGTGCTATCACAAAGATCTTATATATTTACCATACGTCACACAGCACACAGTGCAGCAGATACTGTTATACACCAGTTAAACTGCAGGTTAGATAGAAAACATTTTATGTCAGATCTATCATGCAAGAAAATAAGGTCAATTTTTGTGAACTTGTGCAAAATAACAACATGTTTCCAGTAACTGTTGATTAGTGTTGCACATTGGCTTGGAGGAATTCCATTAATCTGTACAAAACAGCTTTGACACTATAATGCTATCTTTGTTTCTCCCATGAACTGCCTCATTCAGGTCCTTTCAAAACATTTCTATTGGACTAAGGTCAAGACCTTCAACTGACTATTCCAAAATATTAACGTTATTGTCCTTTAACTATTTGTGGTAGAACAGATTTATGTGCTTAGATTCATTGTCTTGCTCTATGATCTATTGAAATTCAGCTCATGGACAGATGTCCTGGCATTTCTCTTTAGAATTTGCTGGTATAATTCAGAACTTATTGGTCCTTGTTTTCCTTTGTGACCTTGCAGACAATTACATGCTCTTGGCATGCTCTTTGTTGGTTGACCACTCCTGGGGAGAGTAATAACCCAACCCTAAAACAACCCTAAAATTCACACATTTGCACACAGTCTGTCTGACTGTTGATTGGAGGAGTCCAAACTCTGGAGATGGAAGACTTCAGAGGTCTCAAGAAGAAATCCTTGTTGTAAAAAAAACAAAAAGAAACAAACAAAAAAAAAAAACATCAAAAACATCAGGGTAAAACTAAAGCTTGCTAAAGAGCACATAGACAAACACAGACAAATTGGTTTAGCACAAACCAATCACACAGGTTTTGCATGCAGGTGCAGTGCATGCTTGCAGTTTTGCTTTGCTGCAGTAGTGCCTGGAGATTGCTCCATCATAGAAAACACTATGAAACCTTTACTGTTTCAGAGGAAAATGTAAGACTGTTCATACAAAGACTGATGCGAAAACATCACCGGAAAAAAGTCCACATGGACATTATATTCATTATGCATATTGTGAATATTTATTCTCTTTAAATGTTGATAAGTATGGCTTATATGTAATGGAAATTCCAATTTCTATAATTATTAGAATATTTAATTTAGAGAACATCCATCAGCATGAACATAAACAACCGCTTGAAATGTGTGACTTTAAATATTTTATATATTTTTTTGTCATTCACAAGTACATAGAAGGTATTGTACATTTAAAGAAATATCTATAATTGAACTTTTTCTACTAGTATTATAGTATTAAAAATTCAACATTTTGTTTTAGAGTGCATGATAACTATGGGTCAGTTAACTGAGGGTCATGATAACTGAGGGTCAGTTCTGAAAAGAAAACATCTGTGATGCAAATATCAACCACCATAAGACATAATAGCACCAAGAGTCCCGTAACTTCCGTCATGGACACACAAATAAACACCCAGCTTCTCAATATCATGTCAATAAAGCATCTGCATTACGGCGCTGATTCAGCTTGGAATAGTTGGCTTAAAAATAGCATGTCTGCACTTGTAAGAGAGAGGGCGATGGATGTGAGCTCAACCTCTCCTCCTCTCCACTCCTCTCCTGCTCCGTTTCACTGCTTGCATGGAAGGATGGCTTTCTTCATGCTTTCGCATGCTTCTTGGAACTGAGGGGAGGACGAATGATTCGGGAGGTTTTGACATCTACTCTGGACCAGCATGTGGATCTGAACATGCTTAGTTTTGATTGATGGACAGGTAGAAAGGACAGGAGCTTTGAAAGGGAGGGTTGGAGATGGTGGGGGGATCCTTCCAGAGCTGATGTCAGTGACAGACAAAGCGTTAGTGTGGAGCAATCCAAACTACTATGAGCCACAGTGACAGCATGAGAGATAGGCTGGTTTTATCCACACACACACACACACACACACACACACACACACACACACACACACACACACACACACACACACACACACACACACCAACATTGGTATTCCTAGCTTTTCAAGTATTAGCATTTACTTTGATTTAAAACATTAAGCTACTTTAAGTTGAACCCATTGCTAACACAAACACACACACAGCTTGTCTATTCCTTGTACAAACGTACTGCCAATAGGATAGGACTCTCTGGAGCAGATAATCAAACATGATCCTGTTGGTTCCATGCTGAATGCCAGGTCTTTTTGTTGAAGGCAATCAAATCATCACAGCAATGCACCAAAATCTTGTAGAAAGCCTTACATGAACAGTAGAGACAATTGCTCCAACAAAATCAGAATCAACTCGTTTTTAATACCCTTGAATACCCTTTAGAGTTTTACCCCAGTATTTTAGTCGGTATGAACTAAACTATGGGTTGATCTGCTGAAACTGCTGAACTGGCTAACCCAACCTTCTCGATTAAATAAAAATTAAAATTTAAGTCATTGTGCTCTTCTGATCTTCTGCTCATCATCTTCTGACCTTGCCAATATAATTGACCAGTTCAATTGACAGTTCAAGCTGGTCAAGCTGGTCAAGCTCATAGTGAACAATATAGGGTATGTTTTCATATCAACTCGATGGTTTAGCTGGTCTACCAGTATGATCAACCTTACTAAGCTAGACAACCAGTATGCTGATCATGCTGGTTGACAAGTATGACTAAGCTGGTCAACTGGCATGATCTAATTTGCACATCCATTTTTTTCAATTTCCCTTTTGGATTAATAAGTAATTCTGATTTTGATTCTGATCAGCATGACCAACAAGAACAAGCTGGTCGATCTGCATTCCTAGTTTGTGCAATCTGGTTTATCAGCATGAACTAGTCAACAGGCACGACTTGCATCACCAAGCTAGTCAACCAGCATGACGAGCATAACCAGCAAGAGCAATCTGGTCAACCAGCATGACCAAAATTGAACGAAACATACACTATATTGGTCATGAGTTTGGTAACCAGCTAGGTGACTATCATAAGATATGTTTCTTAAATTACACATCCAGCAAATCAGAATTTTACCTCATGGGGACCAAATGTCTTCACAATCATCTTGTAACCATTTGGTCAAAGACAGACAACAGTAGACACAGGAAACAATAGTAGATTTGTTTTTTTATACATAATCTAGACACACACACACACACACACACACACACACACACAAACACACACACACACACACACACACACACATACACACACACACACACACACACACACACACACACACACACACACACACACACACACACACACACACACACAAATGCCCCCTGGGATACTTTAGTCATACACTCCAGACAAGAAATGTTTAGAGGATTAAGTCACTAATGGGCTGTGTGGTTGTGTGTGCATGTGTGTATGTATGCGTGTTACATAAACTAAAAAGAAGCCAGGTCCAGCTTGTCACACACCATTTGTAAAGAGCCACTGATTAAAAAGCCAGAAGCAAATGATATTGTTTTAAGGCCATGAGCTGAATTTCTCTTAATCATTTTGATGAATTGATGGAAGAAGACAGATTCCTTTCTGTCAGAGTTTCCAGAGAAAATCTTCCATAAAAGATGGATATAAATCCTACAGTAAAAATGAAAGTGATTCATGGGGACTGACAGACAGATAGACAGTTGAGAGAGAGAAAGCATCTGCTAGGAAAGTGAACAGGACTGAGAGGAACTGAAGGGATGGGATTCGATTAGCTAAGAAAACCAGAGGCTCAATAAGACACCCAGCTTTCAGGCCCATTTACATGTAACACAACTTATCAACTATAGTGTGTGTGTGTGTGTGTGTGTGTGTGTGTGTGTACATGTTTTACACAAAAGTCTAAGGCTACATTCACACAGTGTCCTGAATCTGATTTTCACTCCAAATCTAATCTTTTTTAGGCTGTTCACACTCAGGGATGAGGGCGAGACTCTACTATTCCATTGTCCTAGAACTCAAACAGTTACTGCAGCGTATCCTACTACTTCAATTACTTTTTCTTTTTTTGTTTTTATGTCTGTCTAGTCTTGTTAATATGTGTTTATACTTGACTCTGACATGTTCAGGACAGTTTTCTTTGTGTTCACACTGGGGCACAAGCACAATACGGCTCCATTATTTACACCAGGGAACAGCTGTTAGTCCCAAACAAGACTGTTGCTATACACGATGATTTCACAGAGATTCCACTTGAGTTAAGGAGGTGAGTAAGGGGAAAATGTGCCGGTTTCGACCATTGCACTCAAAAGAGATGCTATAAACCTGTTTATCCTTCGGTCATCATGGGGAATGTAAGATCGCTCTCCAATAAAGTGGACGAGTTAATATCGCTTGCATGACACCAGCAGGAATACCGGCAGAGCTGCCTGCTGTTGCTTATGGAGTCATGGACAACTGAGCTAACATTGCACTGGAGGTCTTTCATATTCGGTGGGCAGACAAGACAAAGTGGTAAGAAGAAACAATGTGGACTGGCTGTGTACATAAATGACAAATGGTACAACCCAGGACACATTACTGTTAAAGAACAGATATGCAGCAGAGATGCGTGGCACATGGCCATACTATCAACTGAGGGAATTCTCATTTTATCATGATAACCGCATACATTCCTTCCTCTGTGGATGCGTTCACAGCATATGACATTATCCACTTAGTCACAAGCAGACTCTAGATAGAGGATCCACAGGCTCTCATCCACATCTCTGGGGATTTCAATCATACTTCCCTGTCCTCCATACTTCCCAACTTCAAGCAGTATGTGACTTGCAACAAAATGAAACACTGGACCTGTTTTATGCAAACACTAAGGATGCATATCTGCCTGTAATCTCCTGCGTCTTTGCAATTTCCCATTTTGAATCTACAAACCCCTTGTCCTGTCAACACAAGACAGATGAGAAGTTGGTCTGACTGGGCCTACAAGGCTCTGAAGGACTCCTTTGAAACAACAGATTGGGAGGTTCTCCATGACCCACTAAGTAAAGATGTTGATAGTCTCACTGACTGCATTACAGACTACATATTTTTCTGTGTGGAGAACACTGTACCCACCAAGACTGTACAGTATTTTCCCAATGATAAGCCCTGGCTTACCCCAGAACTGAAGGGAAGGGAAGAAGAGGGCATTTAGACCTCAGCAAGAATCATGAGTCAGCGTAAAGAGAGGAGGTGCAGTGGCTAACGGACTGGTGCAGAACCAACAACCTATCCCTAAATGTTGACAAAACCAAAGAGATGGTTGTTGACTTCAGAAGAGCACCAGGAAATCACCTGCCGCTGAACATTAACAGCTCTGCAGTGGAAATTGTGAGAAACACAAAGTTCCTTGGTGTTCACATAGAGGGACCTCACCTGGTCTCTCTATACCCGCTCCATAACAAAGAAAGCCCAGCAGCTCCTCTACTTTCTGCGGAGACTGAGGAGAGCAAACCTTCCACCACCCATCCTCACCATGTTCTACAGAGGAACAATAGAGAGCATCTTCAGCACCTGCATTACCGTCTGGTTTGGGAACAGCACCATCACGGATTGCAAGACCCTACAGCGGATAGTCAGAACAGCCGAAAAGATCATCAGAGTCCCTCTCCCTTCCATCCGTGACACCTACACCTCTCGCTGCATCCGCAAAGCCACCAGCATTGTGGATGACCCAACCCACCCCTCACACAATCTCTTCACTCTGATGCCGTCTGGCAGAAGATACCGGAGCATCCAAGCCTCCACCACCAGACTCTGCAACAGCTTTGTCCACCAGGCAGTCAGACTCCTCAACGCACAGAGACTGAGCTGAATCCCCCCCCACCCCCACCCCCACCACCAAACACTTTTTCATTCCTGTTGGTCCATTCAACACGGAATTCTGATACAACGTAATTAACAACTGTTCCTGATAGGTCAAAAAGTGGTAAAAATTAATATATATATATATATATATATATATATATATATATATATATATATATATTTCACATAAATGGAGATACAAGTTTTGTGAGGCACAGTGAAGGTATAATCTATATGGGACAAATATGCATGACCTCATGTCCTGACAAGGTATGAAAACAAGTTCATGTCTGTATCTTTGCATACCTTGATTCCTCCTGAAACACATCCAGCTCATGGATTAAACACACACACACACACACACACACACACACACACACACACACACACACACACACACACACACACACACACACACACACACACACACGACACTGGAGCTGCCAGATGTGTAAGATTAATACTGGAGAATGACACTATTGGCAGCCATCTCTCTTTCTTTACCATCAACCCTCGTCCATGACCCCCCCCCCCCCCCCTCTCTCTCTCTCTCTCTCTCTCTCTCTCTCTGGTGGTAATGAAGGCATGGTATGCAGGGCCATAAACTGAGAGGCGTGTTGTCAGTGTGCATAAAGGATGAGGATGGAGGATGGTAGAGGGGTCAGAGAGAGAGAGAGAGAGAGAGAGAGAGAGAGCGCTTTCTGTGCTTCTTCTTCTTCCTTGCAAATATATTATGAAAAGGAAGCGTGTTTAGCGCCCCCTACAGGTGCAGCTAAGCAACAGCTGAGAATCCTTTTGAGACAACACATTAGTGAGATCATTAATTACAGACGTGGGGGAGCTAACAGCCAGACACACACACACACACACACACACACACACACACACACTGTGTACATAAAACGCCCTCAACAAAGGAATTCAGTAGCATTGCTGAACTGGCATAGTAATGTATCTAAGTACAGTAATGTTTATGTGAAAAACTTTCAAACACCCTTTCTAATTAGAGGATTCTGTTACTATGAAGGTTCACCCATTGCTGAAATAAGGATTCTGGAACAGCCACTCATGAGTCTATGATCACTGTACCATGCCTAGTATCAGTGAGAGGGCTTTAAATTAAGCATGCACTGGTCCACCTTTTTCAGTTGTGCTGATAGCAATACCATGTTTCAACCAAAAATGTAATTTATAACAATTATTTTTTCATGTAAGTAGTACTATAAAAAGTTCACAGCAATATATATATATATAAATCAATGTAACATGTTTGACAGTAGTGTTTCGTTATATGTTGGTTATTTATGTATTTTCTTGAATGATTTGTCTTCAGGACACTTATATGACAATTTTAGTAGAAGGCAGCCTTTCTTTATAATTTTCCAAAATGGTATATCAGCGTTCTGCTCTCTTTATGTCTTTTAAATGCCCCCAAAGTGGGATTACCTTATACTCTTCCAATATATTATGAGTAAACATGTTGATTTTGAACACTTCTGGTCTAGAGTGTATCATACAAAGTTCAGCTGTGTGACAGTTCAATTAGAAATCAGTTTTTCTGCTCTAAAATACTAATTAATGATGACAGGTAACTGGCACTGTGCTGATTAGATTTTGCTGTTTGATATATGTGTATCATATCTATAGTTTACTCTGATCCTGAGTTATGGAGCCTAGAATACCAACATTTAGGCTCCTGCACATTACAAGCATCGAGTTCTAACAGTTTAAGTGACTGGATCTGTTCCATGGATGAACCTAATAATCTGATACCCAGCAAATTTTGTTAATATCAGTAGTGACATATATCCTACTATCGAATTAGTGCAACTCTACTTTAAAACCCCCAATGCTGGGTCAGGGGTGATGGAGCTCCTATCTCCATTGAGATAGGTTGAAATGAACAAACCCCATTCATTCTTTTGATTTCAGAAGAAACAGGCTGGGAAGGGGACGAGCATCATAAAAAGCTGTTGTCTGAAATTGTCAAAATGTAAAGGATATGAGAGCATGTTAAAACATTAGTGAATTAGTGTTGTTATTGAAATGTTATTATAATTTACAAAAGTCTATTGACAAAGGTCTTCAGACACATACTCATTCACTGTTTCTGAAATCAAGGGAATTGAAAAGAGATTCTCCTACTTTTGTTGGAGTTACTGTCTCTAATGCCTGGGAAAGGCTGTCTACTAAATTGTGGAGAAATGCTGTGAGGATTTTATTACATACAGTGACAAAAGCTAGAGTAAGTGAGGTCATGTTGTTAGATGATCATTGCCACTCAAACTGTTGGATGATACTCAACAACCAAACTATCCCAAAAGGATTGGGCATCTTGATTGGGCAATACATGGTGCCAGACGGTTCATGTTTATCTGCCCCAGAGTCCTATTCTATTGCCAGTACTTTTCTACAGAGATTAGTCAAGCGGTTTGTGCATTTGCACATCTGTATCAGCAAAGGATGCAACTTAACATAGCTGAAAACATTCATTAGAAGGGGTGTCCACAAACAATCCTGTATGTGCTCCAACACTCCCCCCACTACACATATTGACACATGATCAAGTATCTTCAACAGCAACCCAACTCGGGCAATGGAACTGAACTGAGATACAGGAAGTGTTAATGGGGGCTGTATCCATAAGATGTTTGTCTGTAAAAAATGAGGCATTGCCAGACAACTGGGCCTCCCCTCCCCCACCTCTGCCCCTCCCTCCAGCAGCATCAGCAGCCATGCTTGATGTGATTACCTGTCATGTTTCACGCCTGCTAATGTTGCACCGGGGCGCGATACCCTTCTCCCCACATGGGCATCCCAGTCTGGAGGCAAGGTACTCGCACTGGGAGTGTATACATGTGTGTTTGCATGTGTGAGTGTGTAGTTGGAACGTTAAGATGCACAGCAAGAGTGTGAGTGGATTACACATGGTTCAGGCTTCGTATGGGGAAGCGTGGCACCAACATGGTTTTCTAATGGGATTTTGCAATCCTTTTCCCTGCTGACTCTCTCTCTCCCTCTCTCCCTCCTTCCCTCCCTCTCTCTCTCTCTCTCTCTCTCTCTCTCTCTCCACACACACACGCACACACAGACACACACACTCATGCTGACATACACCAGGTGAATACTTTCAAAAAAGACTGACATTTATACTCTCTCCCCAAAAGTTACACTGTAGAAGCGCACATCACTGTAATGCACGCCAAGCTTGCTTTTTAACAATTGTGCTCTGAAACGCAGCCCAAAACTTCTACGCCTTCCAAGACGGAAACACTGAGAATAGCTCCAAACAGTTTGTGTTCACAGCACAAGCCAGAGAAATACAAAACAAAAAGAAAGGTGAAGTCGATTCAGCTTGCACCAAACCTCCACTCGGGTGAACTCATGTGGAGAAACGTCCTTGGCTCGAGTTCAGCGCTCACAAAGCGAGTGACGGAGGTGTCACTAACTCCTCGACTTACATGACAGAAAGCGACAGTTAACGGATCCTTTCCCCAGGGTGGAGGCTGAGCTGCGCTGTGGATCTGCTTGACAGTGAGATCAGATGCATTTTGCGTGAAGGGCGCCTGCCGCCTGACATGGACTCTCGTACCTGACACCATTGCTCCCAAACCTCTCAGAGGTTTGTGTGTGTTGTGGAGGATGCGCTCTCAAAATAATGCCTCGAAAAAATCTATAATAGCTTGTCTAAGAGATGGTGTTGTAGTAAAGACAATTAGAGGGGAGAGGAAGTGACAAGTAAAACCAGAAGTCAGATTAAATCCAAAACTCCAAATCAAGACTGATCAATGGAATTCTTTTACAATTGTCCCGAATACATACAGTGTTGATTAAAGTTTGTGAATTTTTCTGCATACATTTGACCTTTTTCAGTACGCTTTCAGTATGTGACCAGCTTATGCAGCAAAAGCTGCAAATAAAAGTTTCTGGTAACTGTTGATAAGTTGCTGGTAAAATTCTGAAATCATTGTTTCATCAATAACAGCAAGCCATCCTGGCCCAAATGCAGCAAAACAGGCCCAAACCACATTTCACAGATGATGTCAGTATTTCAAAGATTTGTATGCTATAATGCAGTGCTTTCCCTTCTACAAAAGTAACTTCTATCAGATAGATCTATTTTGGTCTTATCTAGCCACACAACATTACTTTCCATTCATTTCGGAAAGTACAATCTTAATGAACACCACTGTTGATCAGCAACACATCACTCTAATTTCAAAAAAACATTTTCCAAAAATCTCTTAAAAAACTTCAATAACATTCTTCAAAAATGTTTCTTAAAGCTCAATTTTCAGTGACCAAAAAAGCACTTTTGTGTGGACAGGAGGCCAAAATTCAGACAATGACAATAAAATAAAATATCCAGATACGCGTGGACAGTACCTGAACCATAAGTGATTTTACAGGATATTTACATAATTTGAGTAACATAAAATAAAATAAATTATAGCAGACACTGACACATGTCTTAATAGGCATTAACCTATTAATACAGACTCCAGTTTTGTAATATATTCCGCTACTACCAAGGGATCTCTGATTTGGAACAATCTGATAGTATACAAAAGAGACTCTGTGGTGAAGGTATATCACATCATAATAGTCCTTTAATTGGCTGCCAAGTGTTGGCTGTCCTTCTATATCTACTGGGATCTAGTTGGCAGACAGTCCAGAACATGTAGTTTGAGCCTTGGATTTCACACAGAGAGTGACACTCACACATCCCTTATTCATTTTCAATGACAGGTGAATGAACATATGAAGTTCACTTGTAGTATAGCAGCAGGTGCAAACCATTGTGCAAAAGATTTTTTTAAATATGATTCAATTTAAATTTTTGCTGAACTTAGCACTGGTCTGATCATTTTAGTCCTGTGCAGATACATCTCTACGATGAAGAAAAAATTTTGGCCTCCAATACACATAGTATTTGCCTCCAAATGTGTGTATTATCACCAGTATCTGGAGGAAACCAGGTACACCCAAACACAAAGAGAATAGAACAGGACTCCTCCAGGAACAATGCCAGGAGCAAGGACTTAACATACAGTTCCAGGCACCTGGAGCTGTGCAGCACAAACTCTACCCGCTGAGAAAAATTCAACCAAATTGGTTTCGAAAAATGACTTCAACCAAACTTTTCTGATTTGACCCCATGTTTTGAATAAAATGTCAAGTCAAGTCAATTTTATTTGTGCAGTCCTTTTAACAACTGAAGTTGTTAAAAGCCACAAAGCAGCTTTACAGAAATCAAAAATAAGTTGATCAACAACACACAAAACAAAGGATAAATATCAGAAACACCCTGGTGAGCAAGCCAAAAGGAAACAGTGTTGGTAGAAATCTTGGGAGGAACCAGGCTCACAAAGGGGGATACATCCTCTTCTGGTTAAACTACTCACACATTAACGCAGTCACATAAAAGTAACAATGTTACCAAACATTCAAAAATTCCTTCATCCTATGATAATTTTTTATGGCCGTCTGGATTCACTCCCCCTACAAAAAAAGCCTCATTGATAACCTAATCCAGTCCGAAAGGGCTAACTGACAGAGTTGTAGACATTGACCGCAAATCAATATCAGGATTAACTAAACCATGAAATTTTACTTTGATTGTGATTAATGTACAATATATATGTTTATAAATAATGGAACACGATTTTTCATGGGTACAAGCTGTTTTTACAAGAGTTGCTCAGGTGTTTGGTGTTTGAGTTCTCCATTTTGCTTCCATGTTGCAGACTGAATGAGGGGGAATCATGTGACTACACACAAAGTAGTATGTTTTGTGTTTTTAATATATATTAATATATAAAATAATATATAAAATATATATTTTTTTGATAGGGACAAGATTATGTCAGTTAGAGGGTCCCAGTGTCAGTTTTAGTTCATTTTAGTTAACCTTTAGAGCCCTGGGCCTATTTTGTAGATTGCTTGCTGGTACTTCATCACACAGTAATGAGACCACCATGGTTAGATAGGGTCTTAAGTCTTATGATATGTGTATTATGTCTGTAGGTTACTCTGTTCCTGAGTTATGGAGCCTAGAAATGATATGTGATTGCTTGCAAAGTGCAGATATTGGGTCCTAAGTGCTACAGTGCATCCAGGAAGTATTCACTTTTTGAATATTTTGTTATGTTACAGCCATATTCTAAAATGCTGCAGAAATATATGTCTTTCTTAAAGGTTCTCCTCTCTCCACAGAGAAACACTGGATTCTTTGGATTGGGTTCTTGGTCATCTCCCTGACTAAGGCCCTTCTACCATGGTCACTCAGTTTGGCTGGGCAGCCAGCTCTAGGAAGAGCCCTAGTGGTTCCAAACGTCTTAATGATGGAGGCCAACTATGCAAATTTTTTTCTGTACCCTTTCCCAGATCTGTGTCTTGATACGATCCTGTCTCAGAGGTCTGCAAACAATTCCTTAGACTTTATGGCTTGGTTCATGCTCTGACATGCACTGTCTACTATGGTTTGTGCCTTTCCAAATCAAAATGTCCAATCAACTGAATTGACCACAGGTGTACTACAATCAAGCTCTACAAACATTTGAAGGATGATCAGTGTAAACAAGATGCACCTGAGCTCAAATTTGAGAGTCATGGCAGAGGCTGTAAATGCCTATGTACATGTTATATTTACATGTGTAGAATTGTTTTATTTTTCTCATATTGTTATTGTGGGGTATTGTGTGTAGAATTATGTAGTTTGAGTTTGATCAGTTTTGGAATAAGGGTGTAACCTAACAAAATGTGCAAAAAGTGAAGCACAGTGAATATTTTGTGGATGCACTGTAACATGAAGCTGAAGCACTCCTGGCTCTTCATGTTTGTACCTTTGGCACTCTTTAAGCAACAGAGATCTTGCATGTTTGGGTCATATCCAGTGGTGGCAGAAGGTGAAAAAATATGATACAATGGCAAAACCTGGGGAAAACAGAAAACACAGGTCTTAAAGTCTTAACTTTTTCTCTCCTGCTTTTCCCTTCTCATCTCACCTCTCTCCTTTTCTGCCCCCGACTCCCTAGAAATCCATAACTTCTGCTATTTTTTTCCCATTAAAAAAGCTGAGGAAAATCAAGCAAGGAAAGTCTCCTTGTGCTGCAGCTGGGAGGACAACTGTCCTCCTGTCCTGAAGTCCAGAGCCAGCCAAATAAAACAGCAGCGTTCCACGAGGAAATGGCTAGCCAAACAGAGACAGCCATGAATCCGAGCCCCATGAATGTAAGGGTTTCTCCATGCACTCCCTGAAGGCCCAGATGATTATAGAGCCCTTTTGTAGTTAAGGACATTTCCCAAATGGTTTTAGCAGCGCTTGGACTCAAACATCAAGTTAGAAGTCGAGAAGCCAACAGCAGCCGCCCATACCTGCATGATACGTGTTGTAACCAATTTTGTACTCAGTCATGTTACAGCACTCTGATTTCTGTGGTCAGCATGCTGTTATTTCTGCTGTATGGTAAATAAACAGCTGGTTATCATCTTAGAAGTGATCCAAACCCAAAGAAGCCACTTTGAATAATTACTGTCAAATGGATTTGATGATCATGTGCAACAAGGAAATGGTCAAAAATCAGCATATACTTTTGCAAGTTTAGTTTTACTACAGTTTCACATAATTAGCTTTTCTAATTAGTTTAACCCTCTATGTCCACCACACCACATCTTCCTCAGCACCCCAACTTGACGCTCTCAAATTTATTAGATGGACCATTGTTCCAGAACCATTGTTCTGCTGCTCCACAGCTCACACCACAATCAAGTGAAGTGGTGGCTCAATGGTTAGAGCACTGAGTGTCTGGGTGTTCACCAGGGGTGGACATTTGAGTAAGGCTCTTAACCCTATGTACTCCCCAGGTATTGAACATATATAAGGAATGCTCACAAGTCTCAAGTGTAAGTCATGTCATGAATCTTTAGACCAGAGTCTATGTCATGTCTACACAAAGCACATATGCAACAAAGCACTACCAATATACACCCCTCCATCCAATGCCTGACATTGTACCAATAGGTTCTTAATTACCTGCTCAGGAGTGTCTTATTTTTGTGCCAATACAAGGAATAGACAAACATATGGACATATAGCATATGTCAAGCCAGGGTAAGCTTAAGGTAAGGAGATGGAAAATAATCATGTGTTTTATAACGTTACCTGCAATGATGGCTAAGTGACTAACATAAACTAAACAAATCTGTCTGGGTGTGATTTCAGAGGCCTTAAGTTTCATGTGGTAACTTTAGTGCCACCTTTTGACTTTACTACAGACACTCTGACAGCCCAACTATTCCAACAGGACATCAAACTCCCACATGCTGCTGAACTATCCCTGACTGAAAATATGTAGTATTTGTTGTAACTGAGTGAGAGCTGTTCAAGATGAATGTGATAGATTATTGCAGAACACCATTAGGACCCTCTGCAACTTCATGCCAAGACATCTGGCATTTTGCATCATACCCAAAGACAAACTGAGAGGAACTACTTATGTATGTGTAGCTTAATAAATGTTGCCCATATTCCTTTAAATTTTAATAATTTATTCAAACATCAGATAATTCAAATTTATCAAACTATGGAAACATCCCACATAACTGGCCTTGGGTTCTAAAGATTAAATTCTCCAGCAGTACTGCGGTTTCTGATGCACTCGTACCAGCTCAACACACACTAACACACTACCAGTTTCCAGTTTGACTACAGGTCTGAGAGTGACCCACCACCCACATAATACCTGCTTTGTGGAGGACCTGTGGGTCCTGACTATTTAACAGTCGACTGAAAGGAGGATAACAAAGTATGCATATAAACCACAGACTACAGGCTTTAATTATAGAACTTCAAAGTGCTCCCAGATGGTAAGAGGAGTTGATGAAATGGAGAGTGAATGAAGAAATGAGGAGGTTATGTTTGATCCCTTATTTTGATTATTATTTTTTTTTTCACAATTTGCGTAGATTGGTGTGATTCCTTCCATGGTCTTCTATTTTTGCTTTTTTATTAAATGAATTTAGAATGACCGAGTTTCATATTCTGTCATACGTCTGGCTGTGGTAAATTATCCACCAATCACAGAACTAAAGTAATAATGTCTGAATTCCAAGGTTCAGTCAGTACTTACCTGTATATTGTGAAAGATTCAAAAGCACACACAAAATTCACTTTTCTGTATGCTAAATCATTGGAAAGCCAGCAGTGTGTGTGTGTGTGTGTGTGTGTGTGTGTGTGTGTGTGTGTGTGTGTGTGTGTGTGTTCAGCATGCACTAGAAGGCCATGACAGGAGCAGTGTGGAGTTTAGCAGGGGGAGAACAGACAGCGACTGGTGCATTAGTTAGCAGTATTATCTGGATAACTCCAGCACTGGCAGAAAGGTACAAGCGCACAGTGGCAGGATTAGATAATGCTATTATCAGCATGATTGTAGCATTAGAAAGAGGCATTAACACGGATCATTCCGACCATTCAGTGCTAAGAATTGCCATAAAATTACTGCATTAGCCAGAGATGGGACCTGGATATAAAGCAGGGGGAGAAAGAGAAAGAGAAGCTGGGATCACATCGCTTCAAATTAGCAGGCATTTTGTTTTTTGGGCCAATAAACACCATGCTACTGCTGATTCCACAGCTATCACAGCATTTTTAGCCATTTTCACCACAAATAATGCAATTCGGTAGGACAAAGGCAGAGTTGTATAAGCTCAGAATAGGTTATGTTGTTTGCACAGGTCAGTGTTTGTAAATGCCTGATGTCAGTGGATGACAATGCATTGTGCTAAAATCTGAAATATCTTAGCTAGCTCAACAGCATGGATGCATATGTTAGGAGTTATACCGAGAGCCTACAGTAAGCAGAAATTCTGCATGGAGTGCTGTCTCCATATACACCAACCAGCCACTTCATTAACACCATCTCTTTGTCCGTTTAATCAGCTCCACATACTTTGTTATCCTCCTTTCATCAGGTTCTCCAGTAGACAGGACTCCACAAGACCACCACAGAATGGGTATTATATGAGTGGTGGATCATTCTCAGCACTGCAGTGACTCTGACATGTGTTAGTGTGTTGTGCTGTTATGAGTGGACTAGACATCATGTTTTTAAGCATCATGTCCACTCACTGTCCAGCCTCTTTACTTTGTATTTTGACTCACGTACATGAAACCTATACCCTGCATTCATATCTGCCTCCTGCACTCCCCACCATACGTGACAAACACGGTGCAATGCTGGTGGTGGTGTGTTAGTGTGTGCTGTGCTGGTATGAGTGGATGAGACACAGCAGTGCTGCTGGAGTGTTTAAACACCTCACTGTGACTTCTGGACTGAAAATGTGAGACATTCTTTAAGCAATAGGTTCCCATTTTCTTGTGAAGTTTTAACTGAATGCAAACTAAGTGGTCAGTTTGTTTGGGAAAATAATTTATATAGTTTTTTTAATTTACTTTTTGCTCTGTTGTTCATGTCTTTCATGTTTCATTGGCATTCTACATGGAGTAGTATGAATTACACAAGTGCATCTTAAATTTGAATATTATGTATGTCTATTTTTGTTTGTAATTGAATTTTGAAAAGTAATCTGTCATATTAAATGAATATGATACTTAATTTTAGGTTTGGAAAAAAAAGTAAATGTCAAAATATAATCAATATAAATGTTTAAAATGGAATTAATTTAAAATATGGAAGTGCAAAAAATTCTTTCCATTTTTCAAGAAATTGCAATTAATCACAGAAAAATTGTGTTCATAAATTGGATCATAAATTGGTTGTTTATTTTGTTTATTGAGAGCCCTGGTATAAACACAAATTAGTTCTAGAAAATATTTCTAGCCTACTTGAAGCTCCTCCGTAACAATACTTCAACATTGGTGAATACCTGTGTTTATCCAGTGTCCTTTTTTAAAACCAAAAATATGCCCCCCACAGAAGTTGATATGCTGATCGTCACCCAAAACCAGTATATTTTCTCTGTTGCACGAAAACCTTGTATCTTTAAAATGGCAATTTTACAGGAGAATGAAAAAACGTTTTTAATCTAGTACTTTCCATGGTGACATATGTTTCTCAGACCCTTTAAAAGCAGTGAAAAGTTCTCTACCGTAACTCATGAAGCCCTCAGTGACATAATGTACATCCTGGATGCATCACCGAACAGTACGTAGGTGTGAATGTATGACCTCATTTACAAAATGCTACAGAAAAGATCAGCTCATTTTAAAAAGTGTATATTTTTCATCTGGCGTGTGTGACAATCTCATATAGATACTTTTCAAACTTTTTGGGTCTTTTTGGGGAATAAATGTACATCAAATTACCAAAACAACCTGTGAAATTGGCCTAGGGTTCTAAATGTAAACCAGTTCTGACCCCATTTCTACAACAAAATGATTGTTGTGAAACATTTCATCAATATTCAACACTGGGTCTGGGCTCTTATAGGACAACTGAATGGAAGTCAATATAAGATATTTTAGAGCATTTTTATTGGTTAATTCATCAGAAAATTGTGACACAATGTAACACTGTCAGATTCAGTCTGAAAAGTAAAAAAGTTTTGTGTGGTCGGCAAGAATGTACTCATTAAAAAGGCACAAATTTGAATGTGGAGGTAATTAAGTACTTGTATCTGACAGTTGGGCATGTTAAACATACAGACCTACGTGACACAAGAAAAGCAAGTTAAAACAATTAACATATCATTTATGATGTGTCTCAACTCACATGACTATAACTACTAGAGCCCAAGCTGAGACATGAAACTTGCATATGTATGACTTACGCCCACCTCCAGTATGTAACAGTAGCTACATGCTAATGCTACTTGTGCCATGGAGTTTGTTATGCAGGCCTTTCTGACACCACCACAACTGTAACCTCATTAGAATCTATTTCTGCTGTTCACACTCTGCTCAGTCCCTGTCTCCAGCATTCCTATTTCAGTCCGAATCTACAGTGTTCCTCCGTGCCGCTCCCTCCTGCTCTTTGCCTTTGAATGAGATAAATATACGGCATGTCAGCGAAGCCGGCGTGTGGGAGGCCCACGAGGCGGAGTGGGAGCAGACACCCAGGAACCCTGCTGCAATGCAAAAAATAGAACACAGATCCCGCCGTTATTATATTTAGCTGGTAGGGAAGATTTGAATGCGAATGCATGCACAGGGATGGCAGGGTCTGTTTGCATTGGGTGGAATCAGTGTTGCAAGGCTGTTTTTTTGTTTTTTTTTCTTTTTTCTTTTCTTCTCCATTCTTTTTCTCCTTTTTCTTCGCTCTCCAAATTGCTACCATTAAGGCAGGACCAGGCATGAGCCAAAATGAAGCGCTCCACTTAATGTGATTTCCTCCCAGAAGAAAAAAGAGACAAAGGAAGGAGTGATTCATCAGAAAGAGAGAGAGAAACAAACCCTATCCAACGAAGGATGTCCAGTTTGGAATGATGAGCAGAACAAACATGTTGCTTGTGGTTTTTTTGTTGTTTGTTTTGCATTGTTTTGAGTGTGGAAAGGGGTGTGAGCAAATGTGCTTGTATAAGCTTAGCTAAAGGGGTTCTGTTTGTTACTGAAATACGGGTCCTTTAACAATAGTGGAAGACTTTTTTGTGCTTTAAATCATTCAAAGTAAAAAAATCAATATATAGAACTACTAGTGCACAATTGAATTTTGTGAAAATAATGTTTTTGCTCTTGATTTAATTCCAAGGTACATATATGGAATAGACATCAAGGCATGGACACCTACATATCTAATGTTTAACATATTGCTCTTATTAAAAAAATGTCAAAAAATATATATATATCAGTGTTGTCCATATACGTATATATGACTGGATGACAGCCCATCACCTGAAACCAAACCCCAACATTCCTGGAACTACAGGTCTTCTCTATGATCTTACCATCTCTTTTGATAACATACTGATCATCTGCAGAAGCACAAAGTCTTGGTATAGCTGTGGATGACTAGTTGTCTTTCTCAACTCATGTTGCAAACCAGACTCGGGTTTCCTGTAGCTGCCCACATCAGATTCAATATCCTGACGCTGGCCTAAATGGACCAGCCCTTCCATACTTAATGCAATGGTAAGAACATGATCTGTACAAGGAACCCTTTGAGCATCAAGTATGGTTCAGTTTGACCCACCATCCTTTAAAATCCATGGCAGACAAGCAATATATATATATATATATATATATATATATATATATATACTATGCCTCAGAAAAGATTGAGCAGTTACAAGACAGTGTAAGATAAATGTTTTTAGTAACCTTCATTATAGAAGAAACAGTGAATGTGTAGGGCTTTCAGAAACAACAGCTGATGTTATCGCTCACTCAGCATATAAGTTAATACCATAGACGTCCAAAGAATGTATGTAAAGTCATACCATGATTTAGCTCATAAGCTAACTGAAAAAGGGCCCATTTCCATCAGAAAAAGTTTGCATTGCCTAAGGATATTAAGTTCAAGCAAATCTGGGTTGAAATTTGAACTTCACATCAGTCCTTAGACTGCCATATCCATATGAAGTTCTAATCATGCTGAATATTTTTACCCATGGTAACAAAATCACTGTGCAAAAAGAGGCACTAGCGTCCAGTCCAGGCCATAGCCATCAGGAGAACACAGCACAAAAAAAGAAGTGAGAGTGTGCGTAGTGCGGCGGTTTCTCTCTGACTGAGGCGCTTGTCATGCCAGCTTTCAGCAGCCGTATCTGCACAATTGAGTTTGACAGCCTTGTTGAGTGTCGATGATTGGCGCCGCTCCAGGGACATGGTACAGGAAAAGCCGTGTACAACACCAAAGACAGACGAGGGGAGAGAGAGAGAGAGAGAGAGAGAGAGAGAGAGAGAGAGACACGCCTGGCCAGATTGGGCTTCCTCATGCTGACTAACAGCAGTGTCGAGAACAGGAGATAAGGCAGCAACGAGGGAGGAGAGAAATGGCCGAAACAGAGGTGTGAGACCAGGCAGCCATCTGAGGAGGTGATGAAAGCGAGGGGCGAAAGTGTTGGTAACACACACGCACACACATATACACACATGGAGCGAAATCACACACATGTTCATGTGCAGCCAGTCTAGGGACTTGGAGAGTAACGTGCGTGAGCAGTGGTTGAAGGACAGATCTTTTCTTTTTATGTAATTTTTTTTTCTGTTTGTGGCACAAACAATACTTTAAAGGGCCAAACTCACGGAAATCTTTTTGGAACAAAACACTGATTCAACCTAAAAAACAAATGATACAAAAGTTTCTAAGCCTACAGCAACAAATGGCAAAAACACACTGAATCTGACTTTTTTGTTCTGATTTGCTTGTGCGCAAGATCACAACTCAAAATGGTTGTGGAGGCAACTCTGCCTCAGAGGCAGAACAAATGCAATTGGTTCCGACAATAACCAATTAAAATATTCAGTAGACAGAGCTTCTAGCTCCTCACAGCTGTATATGTGAATGCGTTATATAAATAGTGCACTATTGAGTTTGAAATTTTGTTGTTTTTAATAAATTATTATAAATAGTGTTGGCTTCTCAGAAACAACAAGCTATATAATTCTAAGGCAGCCTTTCACAGCTTCTGTCCATTTTTTTCTTTAGTTCCATAACATTTTCATGTGAGGCACATCCTCAGTTCCATCATGTAAACTCAAGGTTTAATACTCATGTTCACTACCTAGTAGATAGCTAGTTTTCTTGACAGCTTCCCTGCACAGTATTACTTAGCTAGCCAGTTAAAAAGCAAGCAACCAACGAAATTGCTGCCTTAGAAGCGAGCTGGCTAGTTTTCCAGGCAGTTTTCTGAGACCATATAAAAACAATTTCTTAATATAAACAAAATCTCAAATGAATTACACACCTGGTGCAATTTTTCATCCAAACATACAGCTCTGAGGAACAGATAATCGCTTCTAAAGCTGCACCTTCAGTTATTTTAATGGGTTATTCTCTGAAACAATTACATTTGTTCTGCCACAGAGGCAGCAAAAAGAATCATTTTCACTAGTGATTTTACACACAAGCTCTGATTTGGGTCACTGTCATATGTGGTATTGAAATACAACACATGTCTGATTTGCCATAAAGTGACTCATTCAGAACCATCATTTCATGCAACTTTTCAACTCAGTTCAACATTTCACATAAATGTTTCCTGAGGTGAACAGATGGCAGCAGTGAGGGAGGTATTCAATGATGGGATAGTGGAGTAAAAGACCTCATAAAGATTTGGGGTGATGTCTCTTTCACAGCCACTCCTTGAACCACTCCTTCAGACTCTTCAGGATGTTGGATGATCACAACCTTACCTCATCCTCAACTCTTTTCTCTGAAAAGTACAGCTCAATGCTGGGGAGTTTTATACCCCTGAGCCCACGCCTGGCATTAGGCATGGTGCCAATAGGTTCATGTTTGTTTAGCTGCTCCAGACAGTCCTTTATTTGGCAATACGTCTCTGCAGAGACTCGAAAAGCTGTGTGAGTACATTTGCACAAAATGTATTTGCGTCTACATTTATTTATTTATTTATTTATTTATTTATTTATTTATTTATTTATTTATTTATTATCATTATTATTTATGTTTATGTCAGAAATCCTGTAGAAAATTGATATTCTAGAGTGTTTTTAAGCTGTGTAATTAGACTGACAGGGATATGTATAATATGTCTTTCAAAATACTTGTTAGTAGTCCAAATAAAGTAATAAAAAAACAACCTCAAAAAACATTATTTGTTATTTATGTATGTATCAGTATTATCAAATTATTTAAATTTTTACATCTCAAAGGAAGACACATTTCAGCAGGATCTCCTGAAAATCTCCTGAAAATATAAATACTTTTAAATTTTTCTTGTGAATAAAAGGATGCCAAACTACAAACACAGCCCACAGAATTCTAAATGTTAGAGTAAAAAGTTTAATTTTCAAAGTCTCTTAATAAAAATAAGTACAGGGTTCATTTAAATGCTTCAAAAAAGTCTTAGTGTCCAAGTTTTAATGTTGGTTTATGTGTTAGAACTGGCATGAGCCAAACTCATCCCAAAAGTACTGAATGGATCACCATCATTCCATAGAACACAGTTCTATTTCAACCTCAATATCCTTTATTTTTTGTTATATATATATATATATACGTATAAATTTTATCCTTTCTTTTTTATTCTGAAGCTTCTTCTATAACCCACTATCAGGGTCAGAGACATCATTGGCACCACCCTCTCTCACTGATCAGTCAGAGTCTGCATGTGGATAGAGCAGTAAACATGCTTTAGCATTTAAACTGGGATTTATTTTGGTTGGAAACACATGAACTGTAGCTGTTTGCTGAGCTTGATTACTCACCAACAGTTTATCTCACAATGATGAGAGAACTATGGTTTGATAGAGTAAGTCTTCTAGTTGTTATCATGCCTGTAGGCTTATCTGATCTTGAGTTATCAAGCCTACAAAATGGCATGGAACTGCCCATAATTAATTGATTCATTAGAAGAGGTATCCACAAATATCCAGCCAGTGGATTAGTCAGTCAGTTAGTGGCTTAGTAATAGACAGGGACTCTCAGAGGCTGGCCTACAAAAAACTAAGATGAAAAAACAAAAACAAACTGTTTTGATTTTGGGGTGGTGGGTGGGGAAGGGGTAGTAATGTGCCATCAGGAGTGGAGCACTTTCAGAAAAGCAGTGATATCTAACCTGCATGTCACTCACAGCGGTCTCAGTGATGTCAGATAAAGCCTCTCCCTCAGCATACACACTTCTGATGAAAGCAGCTCCAAAGCCTTTTGGTTACAGACACCAGGTGACTTTGACTCAGTCCCTGATTTTTTGATGTGTTACTGTACTTTGATGCAGTGCCTGCAGCTATAAAATTTTTGACATTATATATATTATAAAAATAATATGATTGAGTATGAATCTCTGACACTTGTAATTTTTCTATTTTTTGAATGAAAAAGTTAAAGTACTATATAAAATGGCTGCCCATTCTCCAAACAATATACAATCCTGGTAAGAAATAAGCCATTGTACTTAATTAATTTTTATTTTTTGTTTTATTTTATTAACTTTTCTCCCAAGTTCCAAATAAAACTATTACGATTTATAGCATCTAGAAATTAAATTAAATATTCATATTCATTCATCATTAATACATTAATACATATTAAATATTCATTAATACAACAAGACAATACTAATATTTCAACTTCAACAGAATTCAGAAATTAATAATTCCATATAGAAATATGGTGAAAGATGCCTGATGTCTTGGTATTCTCTTCACAAGTCTTTCACATAGCACTTGGTGAATTTATGCCTGGCTCAGAAATTCAATCAGCTTGACATTATTTGATAGAATGACTGGTTGAGACATTGATTTTACTCATACAACCTGAGTTACATACTGTTTTTAGGCTTTATATCTCAGGATCTGATTAACCTACAAATATTATACACATCATTCTACATGACTGTTAAACCATGGTGTGCTCATCACTGTGTGATGAATTATCAGCAATAGATAAAATAAAATCTACTTGTTTTCAACTGAATTAAATGCCAATTTAAAAAGCAAAGGAACATGAGAAGGGATGGAGTGTTTGCTCTCTATCTTTACTCACACCATGTTCAAATTTCAGAATACAATAATGAGAAGGAACAATAGTGATACATAAATAACACAAAATACATATACAACTGGATGATAAATTTACAACAGAATTTCTGATATGTGTATTTAGTCTTTATAAGTAAAAAACAAATAATTGTGGGCACAAGAAAACTTTTCATCAAAAGATGGTCAAATTTATGCAGCTATTTAAATTCAGCAGCATAGGATCTCCTGAAAATCTTCTGAAAATATAAATACTTTTAAAATTTTCTTGTGAAAAAAAATAATGCCAAACTAGAAAAACATCCCAGGGTTTTTGTAGTTAATA
Organism: Acestrorhynchus altus; assembly: GCA_034509495.1. Taxonomy (NCBI): domain Eukaryota; kingdom Metazoa; phylum Chordata; class Actinopteri; order Characiformes; family Acestrorhynchidae; genus Acestrorhynchus; species Acestrorhynchus altus. Next base: position 16,677,892 of record CM067504.1, read on the forward strand.
GGTTCTAAAAGTTAAAGTAAAACATTGCATTTTCAAAGTCTCAGTAAAAAAAAAATTAAAGGCTTCACAAAGGTCTCAGTGTCGAAGTCTTAATGTTGGTCTATGGTTGCCAACTGGCATGAGCCAAACTCATTCCAAAAGTACAGAATGGAGCACATCATTCCATAGAACACAGTTATACTGCTTCACAGCTCAATGCTGAGGAACATTTTACCCCTCTAGTCCATGCCGGGCATAAAGCATGGTGACACTAGGTTCATATTGTTCATATTGAGAACAGTCCACCAATTGTTGCAGTTCACCAATTGTGATCGTACCAAAAATGATGCAATCTCTGGTTTTGCATGGTATTGTGGCAAGCAGTCATTCACCTCAGAATGTTTGTAAGTTGCCTTGTGCAGTGCTACACTGAAGGTGAATGATTTACACTTTTCAAAATCATTTTTTAAGGTTTTCTTCACTGCCACCTGCCAAACAATGAGTGTCAAGTACTGATGTGCATAGTGTCATAGAGTCATGCAAACACTCTTGCAAAGGTATAGCTGATCATTTAGACTATTTGCATTTGCGGCATTTAGCAGACGCTCTTATCCAGAGTGACTTTCAAAAGTGTTTTGCTGTTCAAACAGCTAAGTTCACACTGCAGGTACAGCAGCCCAATCAAGTTTTCTCACCAAGCTTTTAAGATTACACTCTATAGTCCATTTTTTTGTTTGCATACTTTGCATGCCTCCTTTCTCCTTATTCTTCAATGGTCAGGACCCCACAGAACCACCACATAGCAGGTATTATTTGGGTGCTGGCACTACAGTGACACTGACAAGGTGGTGGTGTGTTAGTCTGTGTGTTAGTCTGCTCTAGACAGAGCAGTGTTACTGGAGCCCACTCACTGTCCACTCTATTAGACACACCTACCTGTTTGTTTCATCTTGTTGATAAAAAGAGGAGAGAAGAGAAGCTCATCTGTTTCTGCACAGTTTTATGTTGGTCATTCGCTTGTCCTTTATCAGTGGTCACAGGATGCTACTCACAGGACACTTTCGGCTGCACTGCTTTGTTTGATCCACTTGTACCAGAACATTACATACTAACATACCCCTACAATGATTGGTGGACTGTTCTCAATATGAACCTATTGTCACTATGCCTAATGCCTGGTGTGAGATAGTGGGATATATATTTCGTCTGGATTGAGCTGTAAAGTAGAGGAACTGTGTTCTATGGAATGATGATGCTCTATTCAGTACTTTTGGAATGAGCTGGAAATTTGGGGATGAGGTTAAGTGGTGATCATCCTTCATCCTGACATCACTAATGCTCTTGTCAATAAATGCAATCAAATTCTCACAGCAATGCCGCAAAGACTAGTAACAAGTCTTCCCTGGTCAGTTGAGAGAATTACTCCAACAAAAGCAGCATGAACTTTTTTTTAAAACTTGATTTTTGTAGGGATGAAACGAAGGTTAGAAAATAAATCTACACAAACATTATAACATTATAAACAATAAATGCTATAAAATATTGGACATGTGGCCTTTAAATTAAAGTGTAATAAGTAGCAGCCTGAACTGGACCCTCATCATCATTGTTTAGCTAAGGCTCGGCTCAGGAAAAAAAGTGAGGCTACAAGGGGAGTAGAGGGCTGTGTGTGTGCCTCTCTCATAGATCAGTGCTTAATGGAGCCGGGAGGCAGCTGCTGATGGCTGGAGACAAATGACGGCATTCGGGGGGAGGGTCCCAGTGCGGCGCCGCATGCCGACTGCCCTCTGAGCGAACAGTTTGGCTACTTAGCATGACCAGGCTGGAGGTCCTAAGAGCCCCCGACATAGGCCGACTCTCTAATGACTCCCCAGCCTCCTGCTGCTGACCCCTCCAGCCCTGATCATCCATTAGAGAAAGAGAGAGCTCAGCTGTCCACACTTCTGGAAGATGCTACATTCTCTCTCACACTTGTCATAATTCTGACTCTTGTTTTGTCTTTTTCTCTCATTTTGTGTTACATCTCTCTCTCACTCTATTTGTTACCTTTCTCTCGCTTACTACTTAAATCTCATCTCATCTTTTTTTTTTGCTTCTCTCTCTCTCTCTCTCTCTCTCTCTCTCTCTCTCTCTCATCCTGTACTTTTTGAGATGAGTTGGGGAGTCGTGGATGAGGTAAGGTAGTGATCATCCATCAACTTCAATTCACTAACATTGCTGTGGATGAATGCAATCAATTATGCAGGTAGAATTTAGAATTCATGCTTGGAAGTTATGTTGAATTATTTTGTGAACTTGGCATGATTTTTGTTGGTCAACCACTCCTGGGGAGGGTAATAAAGGTCTTTCCTCCACTTCTACACAATCTGTCTGATTGTGGATTAGTGGAGTCATGACTCTTTAGAGATGGTTTCGTAACCCTTTCCAGCCTGATGAGCATGAATACTCTTAGATAAATCTCTTTGATACACTTCCACAAATGTGGAAGATCAGACTTTGATAGATCCCTACGATAGGTCCAATATATGTAGAAATAAGTAACATTCTAAAGGGTTCACAGACTTTTAAGCACCGCTGTAGTGTTTCTCTGTCACTCACTTTCTTGCTATCTCTCTCTCTCTCTCTCTCTCTCTCTCTCTCTCTCTCTCTCTCTCTCTCTCTCGCTCTTCCACTCCCATCTTTCTCTCTCTAACTTACTCACTCTCCCCCACTTTCTCTCTGCATTCTGTGGCAGTGTCGTACTCTCTCTCACACCATCATTGGCCTGTGAGGATGCGAGAACCCCCTGGGGCTGCCTACAGAGCCTGTGAAGTCCTCATGCACTCCATTATCTGAGCTGTGGGGCTGTGTGTGTGCATGTGCGCACATGCACCTGTGTGTCCCCAAGCATCCTGCAGGACGCTACGGCCATTTATCCACACACACCTGCTGGGCCACGGCCCAAAAGAGACGCACTTATCTCTCCAGTGCATCAGACATGGGGGGACACAGATTAACAGAAGGGGGATGTAAGCTGAACAAACAAGCAAACACACACGTAGACATGCACAGAAGCACACACACACACACACACACACACACACACACACACACACACACAACACACACACACACACACACACACACACAAACACACACCCTGGCTGGTCATAACATAAGGTTCTTTAAAGATTCTCATATCTGGAAGGGGATGTAGTATAGCCAGTTCTATTCTCTTCTCATCTTTTGGGGCTGTATTATGAGGCCTTTTTATTGTGTGTGTGTGTGTGTGTGTGTGTGTGTGTGTGTGTGTGTGTGTTAGAGAGAGAGAGAGACAGGGAGAGAGAGAGAGAGAGAGAGAGAGAGAGAATCACAGTAAACTGATGCAGTCTGGACTGGCATGCTCCCCTTCATTGCAGGGCCTTAATGATTTCTAATACGGCTAAACACTGTGGCTCCGTGAAAACAGCTTTTTCACTGGGGACGTTCAAATCTCCCATCACATGTTTCCCTTTGTTGATTTTTGTGAGACAACAACGCGCTTCGCTTATCTCCCTTACAGGCCCGCACCACAGGGAGCTTCCCCAAAGCCTCTCGCCCCAGCCGCTTATTAACACAGCTTACAGTGGGTCTGTGCTGTGCCTCAGCCTCTCACGTTGCACACACACACACACACACACACACACACACACACACACACACACACACACACACAATCACATAGAGTAGACCATTAGCCCAGGAGGCTATGTTCTATACACAATACACAAGGGCTTCACCGTGCTTGAGTTCATATATGTATCATCATTGCCATAACAAAACCTCCTGTCTCCAAAATAGTCATTCAATAAGAAAAAGGTTGAAAACACCAAACAAACAAACAAACAAACAAACAAACAAACAAAAACATTCTTAGGCCTTCTGTTGTGGGACATTTTGACCTATTTCAAGGTATGGATGCACAAAGATTCAAATTTTTGGCAAAACATTTGAAATGAAACATTTGGTCAACAGCCAAATATGGAATACCAAACACTGAACACATTTTTTTTACTACTGCATGAATTATATAGCATAAATGTTTTGTCTTATATATAATCTAAAAAGATTATAAAAATCTAATTAAAAACATTTATTGAACATTCCAACAGACATACCTACAAATGACTTTCTGCAACAAATAATGCTCTGACACTTTAATCCTTTAGCAAGTATGATCCCCATCAGTGGGTTTCGCTATGGCTGGTCCCTGGTTGGTACAGTAGCACATGTGGGAATTTAATGTTTAGTGTAGCATCTTCACCTTTGACAATGAGGCAGCTATTAGCTTTAATTCCACTAGTTCATCTACCTGTTTTCCCCCAGCACACATTGTGTTTTCTACAACATTGCCAAAACACAGCAACAGCAACACAGCAGCCCTAAAGCTTTAGGGTTAGAGACCTCTCTGGTCAGAACGTGTAATTACACTGAACATGCAGAAGACTCCTTGTGATATGAGTTGTGACATATCAGAGAGACACTGTTTTCACAAGCCAAACCAAGTTACATAAACATTTTACACAAACATTTTATTACTGTAACCAATCTTGTTATACATTTTCAGAACCAATGAAGAGCCATTGGATTGAGCTGGGGACACTGGATTATGCATTACTTTATCAGGATAAAATGGCCATACAAAGAAACTGCTAAACTAAAAGCAAACATCTAATCTACTGTGTTTTAAGGACTTCCACTTACAAACTATGCTTGATTTTCAATAAATGATACAGTGCATACATGATACTTGGGTGTTATAAATGTAGTTTATAAATGGAAAATGCATGTTGTTTATTTTTATCAAGGTCTCTTAAAGACAGTTAGAGGTGAGCTGTTTTTTTTTTTTGTTTGTTTTTGCAATAGAAGGATTAGGGGTTCAATTTGGCACTATGCCAGAATACCTTTGGTCTTCATTACAAGCACTTGACAGCCCAGTGTTACATTAATGAGGTCCCGAAACCAGTGGCCCTGCCTTTTCTGAACATATAGTCCAATAAGCTATTCCAAAAGAACAATTCTCATCCGCATACTGCTGCCATCTCAAGAACTTTTCTTGAAGACACAGATACTATGCAGTGGCCAGTGTGAAGGCAGTAGCTGAGTTTGCAAGAGTATCAAAGCATATGGTCATACAGGTCTACCAGCAGAGGCAAAAATCCCAGTCTACAGAAAATTCTCACAAGAATTGTGCCCAAAAGACCAAACTGATAGAGCAGGACAGCTTGCATGTTTCAACCAACCAAACATCTTATCCAGGAATATAACATTCATATCCTTGTATTGCAAGATGACATTTCTGGTATTCACATGGCTGCAAAACGAGAACAGTTAGCTTGATGAGAATTCAGGTGCATTCATGTGTCTGGACTGGCCTGCAAAATTCCCAGATTTGAATCCTCTTAAAAAATCTCTGCGTTGACCTAAAATGCCAGGGAAAGTGTTCATGAAATCCTGCCAAACTGTACAATTCTTTGAGAGAGAGTTGCCTACATCCAAAAATGTAATCCAAATTGAATTTGTCTGGTGTACCTATTTATTTTAATCAAGTTAGAAATAATGTTTGTGGGTAAAAATATTCTTAATAACTATGAACAGTCCAAATAATAATAATAATAATAATAATAATAATAATAATAATAATAATAATAATAATAATAATAATTATTATTATTATTATTATTATTGTTATTACTATTATTATTGTTGTTGTTGTTGTTATTATTATTATTAGTATATAATTTTGAATCTTCATACACATCAAAGAAATTTACACATTTTTCTGAGATATTCATCATTTGAAGGGGCATCAACAGGAGTTATAAACAACAAATACAAAAATGCACTTGTGGGATCAAGTGGTCATGAGAGCTGGTGATCTTTTTGTACTGGGTAAAACATTTCTATAAGTTCTGTGGAAAAGTTCCGCAGGCTTGTATGCCATGTCCGTGACTTTCAGCATTGCGCAGTGTGGCCACTCTGCTGGCTCTGTGATAAGATCAGCCACTCTTTCTAAGTGCCTCCGTAGAACAGGAGAGGCCTCCAGCCCTCAGCTGCCTCTGCATTTTGCTTTGCCTCTGTTTATTTTTCTCTTGTACTTCTGGCATTGATTATCATAACCATATGCTTGACCAGCACAGGATCCTAGCTAGTAGCAAGGACAGTGCTTCTTCATTTTGTCAGTTCCAAAACGGTCAGATTTGGCAGTTCTCACTCTGAAACTTACCAAAATTGTTAAATAAAGATGAACACAAACACAGGTTATTCAATGTCAATGTTTGCCAGCATGGTCTTCTGAGCCACTAGCAAGGACATTGTGTGCTTCAATCTTTTGACTTTTCTGTAATGACCTTAGATTGGCTCTTTCTTATTTTGCAGCTCAGTGAAACTGCTGAGATGATCTTCCTACAAATACAGTTCATCACCTCAACTTTTGCCAGCATTGATCTTCCAAGCCAGCAGCAAGGACACTTAGTGCCTCATCATTTCAGTAATTCCATAGTGACCAAGTTTGGCTTCTCATATGTATATCTGAGTGGTAGTCTGTGCATTTAGAACATGTGCTTCTTTGTTTTCTACAATGCCATAATAACTGACTCAGTCTTGCATTTCTTGCTTTACATCTAATTAAAATCATTACAAGACTACATGGATACACCTGTAACCTCTTCATTGACACTATTCTACTGTGACCAGATTTGGCTTCTCTTCTGCAGCTGACTGAAAGCATTGAATAAAGGTATTTTAGCCTCACTGAAAGGATGCGATGGGGAAATTAGTGACACTCAGTTTCATACTATGCTATCAAAGCCCTAGAAAATAATCATCATCTAATCTTGTCTCCCATCTAACATCATACCATGTGACCTTTCACTTGCGTTGTATTTTGTAATCCACTTGTAAAGAGTTATATAACATCTCCAGAATGATCAGCACCTTCTCCACATTGACTCAGGCAGAGTAGAGACAGTACAAAGTGTGTCATGGATCACATAGCTAGAGCAGCAGTGCAGAGTTCACACTTCACACACTTACTGACAAGCCGCTCCAAACGCCAGCCAAAATGCCTCTGAGTTTGCCGATTCCATGTTTTTAGATGAAACTGAGTTACGGAAAGGAATTTGTCAACAATATTTTGGTAACAGTGTTTTTTTTTTTTTTCAGGAAATGTATCATAATTACACATATAGTACCATTTTTTACAGTTAGCAACCCCTCAGCCCAGCAGGGCACGTGATGAAAAGCTAAGGCTAATGCCAACACTAAGACCAAAGCTAGCCCAACACAACATTCCTCTCCACTGATTAATATTTCAAACAGTTTTGACCCACTCAGCAAAGCACCCATTGAGGAGCGTGTCAAAAGAGCTCTGTTAATAGGAGACGCTATAATCTGACATGTAAATGTTTGTTTTACAATGATGGCATACTTGTTTATATGGGTTGAACAATGTTTCTGGTTCAGGTTAAGATTTTATTTTAGGATTGTCATCATTCCATGTCACATTTGTAACATATTTGTAAAATTAGGCTTTAATGATTTATCCACAGGTATATACTCCTTTGCTGTCAACAGGATAGTTGGCAAAACTCCAGTGAGGTTTGAGGCAGCACTGGATTAGATGGTCACGTAGCCTGTCTCAGCATTGATTTAAAGATTTAAAAAGTAAGTTTTTTTTATGCATGTCAGAAATGATTAAAAACCTTTTACTGAACTCTGTTTTGTTCTGACTTGTGGAGCTGTGTCTCAAAACCAGTTCACACTCAATTAACTGGGAACCAGGCATGGCGTAGAAATTCTCCTAAACTTTGATCTGTGAAAGAACTGTTCACTCTTCCACAAAGCAGCACACAGTGTTTGTTCTGTTGGCCCTGTCTCAAATCACTTACTCTCCCTACATACTTTGTAGCCTGTAAAATAGCAGGACCTTAACTCAAACTGTGCCTGAGCTATCTGATCTAAAGTCTAAAGTTCAGCAGTCAATTTTGTTTTCTGAAATGTAAAATTGTTTTGGTACTTTTTGCACTTTTTGTAAATGTGTACTTTTATTTCTACGGTGTTCATTTGTTTTGCCCTTCTGGTCCACATTATCCATCTGATCTGAAATTCAGTTGGCTGTGCTTAAAATCATGATAAAATCTTGCAGTGTATTCCTGGCTTTAGAGAGTTCTCTGTTTAACATTTTTTGTGTTGTTTTATAAGTAGTGATCTGTGTAGGGAGTATGATGTGATCTGAGATGGGACAAACGCTCTCATCAGAAAGAGTAAATTGTGCAGGTTAGTGATGAAAGGAGGACAGAGGTTTTTTTTGTGGAGATTAAACTTTATTGTTTCCTCACACAGCTCTTAGCTCTTGACACAAATCCACAGTAATGTAAATTAAATTCTATTTTCACAGCTGAATCAGTTCTCCTGAACAGATTCTAACTGTATGTTGTTGGGGTTTTTTTTCCAGAGAAATCTGGTGTGAACAGTTCTGCCTCAAAGCGAAAACACCTGTAGAATGATTCATTGCTATGTTTACATAAAATATGACCTCTAGCCATTAAAAAGAATAGACTCACAACTGAGAGCAATATATAATGTATAATATAATAATATAACAGAATATTATCAAGGAAAAATGAAAAAAGTTAATCTACAAATAAACATAACATAAACCTATACCTTAATCTACACCACGTTTCAAATTACTATGCAAATTGCATTGTCAAAGATCTTTTTTTTTTCTTTGTGAGTTAAAATCACGGATGGTATTGTGTCTCAGGGCTTGTTGTGTCACTGAAATCAATCTCAGACAGCTGTGATAATTAGTTTTCCAGGTGAGTCCATTTAAAGGAAAACTGCTTAACAAGGATGTTCAACATTATTAAGTAGACCACAGCACAGATTTCAAGCAAGATGGGAAAGAAAAAGGATCTTTCTGCTGCTGAAAATCTCAAATAGTGCAGTACCTTGGACAAGGTATGAAAACATTGGACATTTCACAAAAATCATTGAAATCATGATCATTGAAATATGAAGAGATTTGTGGCTGCTTCAGAGCACAGACTGGTTCATTCAGATAAAAGGCAAAGCAGCAACAGATGTTTGAAGCTGCTGGTGCATATGGAGTCCCATGAACCTCAAGGTGTAAGATTCTCAAGAGGCTTGCTCTTGTGCATAAACCAATTATTTGACCACCTCTAACCAATACTCACAAATAGAAATGGTAGCAGTGGGTTCAGACATACATTAAGGCTAATTTTCAAACAGTTTTGTAAACTGATGAGTGCCATGCAACCCTGGATGGTCCACGTGGATGGAGTAGTGGATGGTTGGTGGATAGACACTATGTTCCAACATGACTATAACTTCAGCAAGGAGGTGGCATGTTTTGGGCCAGAATCAGGGGGAGAGAGCTGGTAAGCGCCTTTAGGGTCCCCGAAGGTGTGAAAATGACCTCTGCAAAGTATATAGAGTTTCTGACTGACCACTTTCTTCCATGGTACAAAAAGAACTGTGCCTTCCATAGCAAAATCATCTTCATGCATGACAATCATACCTCTGTGTCATTGGCTGCTTTGGGCATAAAAGGAGAGAAATTTATGGTGTGGCCAACATCCTCCCCTGACCTCAACCCTATTGAGAACCTTTGCAGTTTCCTCAAGCAAAATATCTATGAGGGTAGGAAGCAGTTCACATCAAAACAGCAGCTCTGGGAGGCTTTTCCAACATCCTGCAAAGAAATTCATGCAGAAACTGTTGAAAAACTCACAAGTTCAATGGATGCAAGAATTGTGAAGGTGATTTCAAAGAAAAGGGTCCTATGTTGACATGTACCTTGGCTACTTTTGCTCAAATTAGCCTTTGATCTCAGTAAAGGTGACCTCATAATGCTGCAATGTCAACAAATTACTATTTTCAGTTTTTTTACAATCTATAAAATGTAAACCTAAAAAAAATCTAAAAACCTCCAGTGCACATAATAATTTGGAACAATGCATTTTGATTAAAAAACATACTGTTATTATTAGGAGTTATTATTCAAATTTGATTTATACTGTACTTGTTGAAGACTTGGAAATTATAATGACTGTTATTTGCATTGATCATTTAGAAAAAAATATAATTTACATAATAATTTGGATTGTGGTGCACACCTAAACCCTTCAGACCTTATTCTAATCTTAACTTTAACCTTAGTGAAATGAGTAATATTTACAGTTTCTCCATTTATTTCAGTCATTTAATTGTTTTATGAGATGCAAAAAACTTCTCCAACATTATCTCCTAGAACCATTTTGTCAATTCTTCTTCAGTCACATGACAGACCAGTTCTGTGTGCTTGTGTGTTGTGCACTACCACTAACCATGTACAAATAAATACAAACAAACAAAACAATAAAGAAACAAACAAACCTGTCACATTTTAGATTAAAACAATCAACCTATTTGGACCTATTTCTATATGTAATCATGTTGGAACAGTTAGTGCATGTGCAAAAAAATATGTGCAAACATGTTTTCATCTCTTTTATTCGCACTGTGTTTGACCTTTCTGGTGTTTGTCATTTTGCAGCTCAATTTTTCTTATAAATCTGAAAATGGATACCCAGCTCCTCACCATCAATTCTGCTAGGATATTTCTCTAAGGCAACAGGAAGAGCACAATTCCAGAATGACCAAATTTGGCATTTCTGACTACCACTGTGGTCTTCTCAGCCTTCTTTTGCAGCAATCCTATTTGACATTTCTCAATTCTGCAGTCCCCAATAGCACTGTATAAAGCTCAACGTGGCTGCATAGGGTCCTCAGTACTGCCAGCATTCCCAAAAACTTCCATTTCTGCTCAATTGGTGTTTTTTCGACCCGCAAAAAAAAAAAAAAACAATCTCACCAGTATCGATCCCTCAGCTGTGCAACTTCCACCAATATCATTAACACTGACTGTCAATGGCTTTAAAGACCGTCGATGTGTTGCATCCAAGCACATCTCATTCTTACCTCTGACACCCTCCTCGGCTCCTTGACTCTGGTTTAGTGTGAGGAAGGCGCGGGGTGAAAATGTATGAGTTGTTTGAAGCGTGTGCTGGCCTCATCAGTACGAGCAGCCAGCAAAATGCTGCCATCACAGCCAAGCATGCGGCACTATGTTGGGGAGCCGCTCCTCACCTACTTTTTTCACCCTGCTGGCGAAGGGCCTCGTGAGTTTCCCCCCAGTGCTAATGAGTCCAAAGCAAATGTGGAGGAAAGTTTTTGTGCTCAACACTCCTGAAATATGCAAATATGTTAGAAGACCTTTTTTATGATTAAGGAAACTAAAGGAAGACAGTGTGTGGTGTACAAACAGTCCCACCATAAAAAAAGAGCTTCAAGTCAATCTCACGGGAATATGCTTGTATACACTATACAAAATAAATATAAAAGTCTTTATGGAATTTTCTGTAGAATTTCAATAGATTTAAGCACTCCACCAGCAACAGCAGATTCACTTTTGCTCCTTTGAAGTAAATATTAATGATAATTTTTACATAGTAAGATAGTCAGATATATGTTTATTTTATAAAACTGTAAAATGTTTTTATGTTCTATAACTTGTAGAACATGTTATCTGCACTTTGCAGGCAGTTACATGCCATTTTCTAGGCTTCATATCTCAGGAAGAGATACTACAGAGATAAACTACAGACATACATCCCATAACTTATGACAAATGAACGTATTCTGTATTAGCATTAGCAATGTTTTCTGTTCAATGTTAATATTTTATTAATAAAACTGACACATTAATATATAAAGAAAACTCTATAAAAGGAGGGATGGAACTGTCCCTTATGATAACTTTCTTCCAGCATATTTTGTTTGTTTTCTCTTTTCTTAATACATAATAATAAACATAATATAAGCATGATTTTACAGAAATAAAATGTACTGGTAATTTTTTGTCCTGTCAATTTCCTGTGTTTTAAGTATAATTACTTTCATGGTGAAAATGATTTATTATGCCTTGGTTTGTGGGTTCAATCTCCACTCAGGTCACTGTCTGTGAGGAGTTTTGTGTCTTCTCCATGTGTCTGCATGAGTTTCATGGTAGGTGAATTGGCCATGCTCAATCGACCCTAGATTTTGTGTGTGTGTGTGTGTGTGTGGTGTGTGTGTGTGTGTGTGTAGATTTCTGGTTGTTTAAAGAAGTCTATGTGAAGGTTCTGTGCCTATGTTGAATCAGATGTGTTGAGAAGGAATGTTGAACTCTATTCTTTTTTAGTCAAGATAGGCTTCCAATTTGGGATTGCATGACAGACACTTTCTGGAATTTATGCAACTTCTCTAAAATTGACAGTATCCAGTTTCACTGCATGTCCAAATATTTGTGAATGAATGCATTCAGCTACTTACTGATACAGAGGTGCAAAGGCACAAACATCTTGTCCTCGTTGAGAAGTACTGCCAATAGAATAGGATTCTCTGGAGCAGGTATACATGGATCTATTGACACCATGCCTAATATCATGTGTGGGCTTGAGGGATATCAATGTTTATCTGCTTTTTTGCTTCTAAACTAGTAGTGCATATAGTAATAATAAATAAAAAGGCTGTTGAATAGATGTTTTTGTACATGTTTTTGTATTTGTTTTTGTAGAGGATGTTTTTAATCATCTGCAGCCAAGCAGCAATTTAATTCAAGTAAACTCGGTACTGTGGTCAGGATTATGACCAAGCTTTGAAGTCACTCTCATTCTTAACCCTCATTCTGCATATATAGCTATTATTTTTGTTTGTCATATTAGTCAGTTTTCAGCAATACATTGTGGCTCTCAGTAAAATATGTTTTGTCTTGAGTTGTTTATAATTTTGTGGGCAAGTTGAACCTGGTTGAAATGAAATGAAATGAAAATGTATTAACATAACATATCAAAGAATACTAGTGGTCGCTAACTCACCATAATTCCATTGAATTTCTTCTTCTTCATAGGACAGTATACATTTAACCTTTTCTCACTTCACATTTAACCCCAAGCCACTTTTGTGGGATATTTTCATAGTTTGCTGTGCTTTTATTCAACAAAACATTTGAAAAGTATTTATAGGAGATCATCACACATGCCAGATATTGTTATTTTCAGGAGATGATAGGCTACTCATATTTGTCCTCATTTGAGATGCAAATATTAATTGAATATAGATATTTGTATGATTTTTGACCATGTTTTGATCACTAAATAGCATCTAAATTACAAACAAAAAAATAAATAAATAAGAAAGAAAATGTGAAAATTGATTATCCAACGTGTTTTTGAGCTGACAATGCTAGAATTTTAAATATTTATTTGTAATAATTAGATTGAAAAGAAAGTTATACATAAAATAGACAATCTAAATGTCCTTTGTTATTTTTATTATTTACATATGTATGTGTGTGTAGGCACGTTTCAGGACTTTTATTCTGAAATTTGAACACTGTGTAAGCAAATAAGGAGAGCAAACAGCCCTTCCTTCTCATTTTCCTCTATAACTCAATATCTGGGTCAGTGATGTAATTAGCCCCACCCCCTCTAGCTGAGTCTAAAAAAATGTCACTGTGTTTGCTATACAAATCCGTGCTTTTGTAGCTTCATAATTCTTTGCCAACTACATCTTCAGAAAAGGCAAAATAGTTTGCTGTCAGTATAGCTAACATCAGGTCACAATGTCTTGTTTTCAGCCCACTCTGTAAGTGTGGATTGTTGAGGTACTGTCAAAACACAGTCACCACAGCTTTTAAAATGTCTCTTACTATGCAAAATGTTTGTTACAAATCTTGCAACCACTATTTCCACTCATTCAGAATTTAAGATCTACAACTAAGGCTGAAAAGCTGGCTTTTGGATATGGATCGCAGGAAGTTCAGGAAAATCCGCCCTCAAGCATTGAGCCGTGGAGTTGAGGACTTGTTGATGAGGTGGGGTGGTGATCGTTCAACATCCTGACCTCACTAATAGTACTGAATGCAATCAAATCCTTACAGCAATTCTCGTCCATATTCTAGAAGAAAGCTTTATCTGGACAGCAGAGACAGACTGGACTTATCCTAACAAGGACAGGATAAATGCTTTAATACCTTTGATTTCAGAAGAAACAATGAATAAGAATGTGATCCAATCTTGTTGCTTATGTATAGTGTCCAACTCTTGTAGGTCTAAATGCAAAACAGAGAAGATATGCTGTGTGAAGGGTTTGGATATGGGAATGTCTAGAACAATGGCAGGAGTCAGTGGGTTCTATGGCCGCAGGGGTGACTTGCCCCGGGTGTGTTTGACTCCATAAAGTTCTGGATTAGGCATTCTGCTTGGTTTCCTTGGTAATGACATGTCTGCATGTGCTGTTCTCACCCGAGCTTTATTTCAATAAGAAATCATCCATTATTTAGCTCGGAGTCCTTCTGCCCCCACATTTCCCCTACCACCCCCCACCCCCACCCCCAGCTCCCCACCCCACATCAGGACACCCTGCTGCTTCCCTCTTCAAGGACAAACATGGAGGAGAGGAAGAAGAAACCGACCGAGCCAGCAGACGAGCTCTCTGAAGAAAGCGGGAATAACGCACAATGGAGAAAAAAAATCTCTTCTGGAAGAAGAGCCGTGGAAAAAAGTGTGACCCAAATATACATCGCTTTGTACTTCAGTTCAAAGTATCCTGTCCTTTAGCGTGGAAGGGAAGAAAAAAAATCCCAGACAAAAACAACAATGAATAAATCATACATCGACCAAAAACCTTGTCTTTTCTTGTCTAAACACTTCTTTTCCTCTGCCTCTTTTAACCACACTTTGTATTTCTGCATTACATTTGGAGATTTAGTCCAGTATTTGGGAACTTTTTCATGGCAAAGTCCACCCACTTTTCACAGATTACATGTTAGAACATTTCCAAAGCATTTCGATATGGATGCAAGTCCTTTAGTGACATGGAATAGCCCACAACCAGGAAAACATTCATTCAAAAAAAATCTGTCTGTAGGAAAGTGAAAGTATTCTTGGGGGCTTATTTTTGATTTTGGCATCTAAGGCCTCCTCCACGCATATTCCTTGATGTTCTTGAAAATGCACTTATTCCTCACTGTTTTAAATAATGTTTGCCTTGGGAGACCCTACCAGGGGCAGCTCCCAGTGACCTCACCCTTGAGATCATTAGGTCACTCGATCCGTGACAAGGCCAGGAAGGGTAGTATTGTGGAAAAGTATGGTGTGCTCCTGCCAGACAGGACGTGTGAACTTGTCTCAAGTGGAAATGTTTAGGTATGTTGGGGTCTTGCTCACAAGTGATGGGAAGAGGGATTGTGAGATTGATGGTAGGCTGTGCAATGGCTGGTACTGTGCAAATGGACTAGATTACGAATGCAACAATTTGATAAGGATGCCCCCACTCACGTGTCATCAGAAGTTTACTAGACATAGACCCATTGGAGGCTTATATCTTCAAGTTGACCTAGGAAATCCGTCAGCAGGAGATGGTAGAACTTGCTGGGGACAGGGACATCTGGGTTTCTGTGCTCACCCTGTTGCTACTGCGATTCTGAACTAGACTAACAGGAAAGAAGATTATGATAATTATGTTCTAGAGAGGATGTGGCAATGTTTTGCAAATCCAATGCTATCAATGGGGAACAATGACTACATAGTTAGATCTTTCCAGCTGGCATATGACCAACCTTAAATGTTGCAATGTGGTTGAAATAATGTCAGTTGTTGTGTCAATGTTGAAAATAATACATTGGTGTGAAAATGTTTTCTGTGTAAGTGAGAAGACAAACTAAAAAAAATATAGAAATAACTCTAAAACAAAAGTATTGGGACATGTTCATTCATTGCTTTTTCCTGAAATAAATGCTATGCTGCTGTTGTTGAACTAACTGTTTCTACTGTCCATGGGAGGCTTTCTACTAGATTTTGGAGGAGGATTCCTGACAGGATTTGATTGCATTCATGAACAAAAGCGTTAATTGAAGTCAGGATGCTAGATGATCACCAACCCTCCTAATTCCCAACTCCCCAACCCATTCCTCCCAAAATTATTGGAAAGAGCACTGTCATTCCAGGGAACACAGTTCTCCCCACATTGTTGGAACAGCTGTGGAGAGGGTCCCATCCATCAAGTACGTTGGAGTACACTTGACCGACATGCTCACCTAGAATACCAACACCACAGTCATGAAGAATGCCCTGAGAAAGCTGAGGAGGATGGCCCTAAGGGTGGACATCCTCAGGCCCTTTTACCTTTTACTGGATGGTGGAGAGTGTTATTACTCACTGTGTGGCATACTGGCTGCACTGCAGCAGAGAGGGTGATGTTGCAGAGTTGTAAAATCTGCACAGAGGACCCTTGGGTGCAACTTACCAACCATCAGTGACATTTACACGCCCAGATGCAAGAAGAGAGCAACCTGCATCTTCCGTGACCCCATCCTCTCCGCACATGGACTTTCAGTCCCCTTCCCTCTGGAAGGAGGCTGTGGTTTATCCAGACAAAAACATCTAGACTGAAAAACTGTCTTTACCAGATTGGAGACAGGCTACTAAACTGCTCCACCCCACACATTCTGACACATCACTGAACACAACCCCACTCATACTGACTATGCATGCAGTCAGTTTCATGTGCTGCTGCTACGTTCTACACTACCACACCTTACAACTCATCTTAAAACCTAAGCTGTTGCTGCCACAGTACATTGTGCAATAATTTTTCTTATAAATTAATTTAACTAATAACTTCTTTATCTATATTAGTATATTTCAATTCTTGTTTTAAATGTGTCTAATTTAACATTTAACCATTTTAATTCATGCCGTAGACCAAGCAAAATAGCTGAGTAATGCATTTACCAGAAAGGGTGTCCACTGCTATTTGGACATATATCTATATGTATTTAACTTGAAAGCACCATTTTGTTTTGTCTGCAAGCTCAGAAAGGACATTTTAGCCATCAGCAGCACACTGTTTTTGAATGTGATAACAATGAATGGTTGTTACAAAGCTGCCCAGTAGTTTCAGCCTGAAAGATCAACCTTGTTGTCTTATTTTGATTGTAATCTAAATCCAAGATAGGGGTAGTTTGGGTCCTCTCTCATTAGACCCCCTTCAGTCAACATCTCCAAGTGGAATGATGCTTCGTACCATTCACATGCGACTGCTAGTTTTCACAGCCATGCAGCCTCCAAAGAGGTGAGGCGATACTCAAGCTGTCACAACGCTGGCTGGATCTTCCTCAGACATCAGTCTGTATCTGAAAGCGCACCGGCTCCGAATGACAGGCATTATCAAAGCACCAGAGCCAAATAAAGTCACAGCTTTGTCTGGTGCTGGAGAACACACTAATGATGATATTTCTTTCTTCCTCAAGTGCACAAACATCAGGTCCAGCGAGACTCTAGTGACAGAACAGTCCGCTTGCATTACAGGTTGTGGGGAGAGATAGAATAATTTCACCCGAAAAGTGAAGCTAGATGCTGGCATCTTAATGATGGAATCTTTGATGTTTAAATTAGGATATCACAGGCACAGAGCTATCCTCCCAGGACTGCACCTCCTTATGACAAGATTATCAGCAAAGCAAAGCCATTACACTGGCTTATTTCTACCAAATATATATATATATATATATATTTATATATATATATACACACCCATATGAAGAGGTGTAAAAAGTGTGTGGAGAGTGTGTGAAAGAGAGTCCAGACATTCAAGCCATTTGAGTTTGAATGTACAGTACAAAGCCACTGGCTGTTTTGTGTCACACTACAGGACTGAACCTTGTGGAATGATGCTGGGAGAGCACTCATAAATATGCTACTCAGTTGTACATTTCTACATCCCACCAGACTTTTAAAAGTAATCTTTAAAGGTAGAACCTTCTAAGTGTTGCAAATTCAAAAAAAAAAATGCTAAATTTGGCATGCAGTGATGTCTCAGGTAGATATAATTAGAGGGGTGGTCTGATGAGACGCTGGTTCTTGGCACAAAAGGTTAAAATGCTTCCCCCACTGCTCTCAGAGCCCAAAAGTTTCTCAGAGGCTACTTTTGTGTGGTGTATCTTTTAGTCAGAGATTGTTGACTGCTATAAATGCCTCCAACACACTTAAAGACATTTTGGTGGTTGATGGATCTAAGAAATGGGAGCATAATCTTTACATAATTGCAGAGATCAGGTTATGACTGGATTATTCACGTCAACATACTCTGAGCAAGAATACACAAACATAGAAACAAAAAACAAGGTTACATGATTCTACAAAGGGGGGAGGTTGGTCTGAGCTGTTCACAATTTTTACTCAGTAGAATGCAGAAATATAAATTTCTGCCATTTCTTAAGACACTCATTAGGCTTCCACGTCAGCCTAGAAGAAAGTCTCTCATATGAAGCAACTCAACTTATTAAATGATACCCTTCGCATTACCATGTCCAAATCCATGTACAGTTTAAATCAATCAGGAAATGTGGGGCTTAGATAAACCAGCATGAGTAGGCTGGACATATTTTGATACTGAACACCAACTATCATTTTGATATTTCCATGTAGTGGCAGCCAAAACCCTAAACTACTTACTGTTCCCCAAGTACCTTCCTGAGAGCACCTCCAACAATCTGGTCTGTCCTTTAAGTTTATTTAAAATAACTTACTGGGTGTCCAATTTATATTCTCCAACTAAATAAGCCTGGTTCTAGTTTCTCTGGACACATTTCTGGATGATGTTAGGATATTTAATCATTATCAGTGGTTGAACATTTATATTTGTGATTAATTTTAGTTTAGTTAAGATTAAATTAGCAGACTATTAAGAAGTGGGACACTATTGTACTGCAACTTTTTGCTGCAATGAGCAAAGGTATCTTTAGCTATACAAGAGCTACACAACTTCAGGGAAGAATGGATTCAATTAATTCAATAAAGGGAACATCAAGTATTTAACCATATCTGTACCATTATTAACATAAATGAAGCCAATGAAAAAATATTCTTTGGCCATTTACATTCATTGTCATTTTCAAATACACTATTAGTACACTAATTACATTCTTTTCTTAAAAAAATATTTTCTGTATAGAATAATTTATGCTTTGAAGGTCAAAATGAAAGCATGAGGTGTGTATAATGATGTTAAATGATGTTAAGAGTGTTTTGTAAACTCATCCCAATTGTATTGGATAGAGCACCAACACTCCAGAGAACACAGGGGTTTATATACACCTCTAGTTCTCAGCTGGCATTGCATGGTGCCACTAGGTTTGTGTTCATTATGAAGAAGAAAAAGAATCTGATCTGAATCTTGATCTGAAGCATACATGTCAAACATGGTGGAGTGACTGTTACTACCAGTGGTGGCTGGAGTTTGGCTGGTCCTTGTAAAGTGGAGGAACCAAACCAGATGGTGATAGATGAAATGATTATATACTATATTAAATATATAGAACCAAGAAACTTGCTTTAAAACTCAGTAAAGCAAACATCAGACTCCATTTAGTATTATCATCATCATAAGAACAATTATGCATAAAAATAACTGCTATATGATACATTAAAGCAATATTTGACTGCTTTGCAAAATCAACACCAAAAGATGCTAATACATTCATAGGTTGCTGCTCTGGAGAGTCTGTCTGTCAACAGCTGGTGCAACTTAATATAGCTGAATGCATTTGAAAATGTGTCCACAAATATTTGGACGTATTGTGCATGGTACACTCTAGTGTCAATTTCATTTGAGCACAACTGTTGCCTCATTCCACCTCAGTAGATCAAGGGTGCCTCCAAGGTGCCTTTGGAACCAGTGTGTCAAAAATGTACTGGAACAAATAGTACAGTTAATGCACAGCTGTTGAGAGCATGAGTGGAGAGCACTAGCAGAGTTCTAGCATAGACATTCTAAAGAGCCTCTTCATGAGTTAAACACTCTCTCTCTCTCTCTCTCTCTCTCTCTCTCTCTCTATCTGCACCTGCATTAGAGCAGTTAACAGCAGACTGGTGATCATTTCCCCTTAACTGTCTTTGAAAGCTCTCAGGAGTTTGCTAAGGCCAGCTAGTGCACAGGTTCTCTTTAAAACAATGACCCAGGCTTTTAACCGGCCGCTCTGGGAGCTATTAGCCTCCCCTAATCCTTAGCTGGTCTGTCACTGAAGCCATGGCTCATCCGCAGGTGGACACACAGCTGGAGAAGCCAGAGAAGAGGAGCTTCTCTTTGACCTCTGGGGTCTGTGATTGAATTTGTAGCAGGAGCTATTGTATAGGGATGTCGTCTAGAGCTGTTCATTTGGGATTAGTGAGCGCACAAGTCCAGTGAGATTTCAGCTTTTAAAAGCAGGCACCATCTCTCAGCCTCCTACCAAAGACAGTCTGAGGTCAAAGTCCTTAATGTTTAAAGCACCTGAATCTTTTATGACTTGCAATTGAGTCTATATCATCATGTTCTTCTTCTTCTTCTTCTTCTTCTTCTTCTTCTTCTTCTTCTTCTTCTTCTTCTTCTTCTTCACCATCAAAAACACCAAAAGGCCTGGAATAATGAAATAGGCCGGAAAATAAGATTGGAAAAAGCTAATCTGTGGTGTAACTCTGTTAGTTATTATATCTTGGTTTAGTTCCACAATATGTCCAAATATGTGTGTACAAATTCTAATGAATGCATTATTATAGTTTAAATTGCACTCCTATCACAGATGTGCAAATGCACATACAGTTTATTTAGTCCCTGTAGAAAAGTATAGCTACTACACACACACACACACACACACACACACACACACACACACACACACACACACACACACACGCACACACACCACCACCACCACCACAACCAACAACAACAACCAAAATTAGCAAAAGGCCAAAATGCACTGAAACAATGGGCTAATTATACACAGACGGAGACTAGACACACATGGAGAAGATAACAAGAGGCAGGGCTACAAAGGAGGCACAGGTGGGAACACTAATGAAAGGGCAGAGCTAGGGGAGACAAGAGAGATAAACAGAGCCATGTGCTGGTAAACCACATGGTAAACCAAAACCAGATCAAAAAGAACAGAAAACAGCATGGACACAAGAATGGAAAGAAGACTGGGCACAAGCATGACAGCCTACAGACCAGTAGATAATGCTTCATGGCCCACTGGTGGTCCCCAACCCATAGGTTGTGAAACGCTGACTGATGTTGACAATAGCCAATCAGAAATTGAACATTTCAATGTTATAAAATGTTTTCTCCTTACTTCAGGAAGCAGCAGAAAGCTGTTACTATCCTTTTAGCTGAAACTTCAGTCACATGATCTTGCAGTAATTTATAAATCAATGCATATTCAATGTCAGTATTTTAAAGCTGATTTAATGTAGCATGTCTGAAGAAAATAATGATTCGATCAACAACAAAAAAAATCAGTAAACTTTCTAATGATGAATATTTAGAGTCAGTGAAGATAAAAGTAGAGTGACCATATATTACACTTGGAACACACAGGTATACACCAGGATTAAGATGTCGTGGAGCGGACGTTCTTTGAGGGGTGGGGGTTGTTTGGCCAAATAATCTCCTTTCAATTCTTTATATTTCCATCACAATATAAAATAAATAAATTAATTAATGTCAGCTTCCCACTTCTTCACTGAACAGTTTTCAATCTTCCTAGTCTGAGTGACCAGCAATAACTGTGTGAATTCCATTGGAATGAATGTGAGTTATAAAGACGATTTGCCTGCAGAAGCCTACTGTGACCACAGCTTTATTCTCCACAAAGAGCAAAACACACACCAATGCTTGTTTGCACTTTTTTGCCTTATGTGATAAAGTTTCGCTGCGTTTCATGCTCACCCTGAAGTGATGTTTACTAATTCACATGGCGAGTCTGGTGAGCGAACAGATGAAAGATTAGTTTAGAGGAGAGATAATGAAAGACAATGCCGATAAACAGCAACAAACAAGGATAGCGGCCCGCTGGGACCGGCCGCTCGTGTCCACGTGTGGCTGGGGTGTCATCTGCTCTCTGT
Organism: Acestrorhynchus altus; assembly: GCA_034509495.1. Lineage (NCBI taxonomy): Eukaryota > Metazoa > Chordata > Actinopteri > Characiformes > Acestrorhynchidae > Acestrorhynchus > Acestrorhynchus altus. The sequence goes on from CM067504.1 coordinate 16,699,884, forward strand.
TTGTTAATAAAAATCTAATTAATCACACTTTCAAAGAGGAGAAGACTGTCCTCTACACTTCTTTATTAATTTAAGCACTGAGCTGACGAGCCGCTCTGATTTGAATAACAATGACAATAAACAAAAGTGTGTTTGGTTTGCGTTTACTCGCCTCCCTCCATTGTCCTAGCCAACAGGTAAGGATAATGTTGGGGGATCCATCTGTGTGTGTGTGTGTGTGTGTGTGTGTGTGTGTGTGTGTGTGTGTGTAAATGACAGTCAGGTTTCTCTGCCGTTTCCTTTAGAACTGGGCTTTCATCGTGTCCAGTGCCACCCCCTCATTAACACCAAATTACATGCAAATTTCGACAAATAAATGAGTTTTAAGTGCTTGACAACCTGTCAGCCTCAGAATATTGAGCCATTCTGATGGCTTGATAAACAATCAACAATAATCACTCTATGCAAATTTGATATTTCCTACACAATTATCAGAAAAAAGACAAAAAAGACCAAAAAAAAAAGAAGAAGAAGAAGAGACCCACCTAAAAATAACCGGATGCCCGGACAAAGGCAGCTGGCATTTTGCTGAGCTTCAGAGCAGATAGGAATGCAAATGAAAACTTCTTTAGGATGTAATTGATTCAAACGCCGTTCGCCCCTGTGTCTCTTTTTGTATTGTTCCTTTTTCTCTTGTTCTCTCCCTTTCTCTCTCTGTCTTTATCTCAACGCCTTCAATAAACTGGGATAATGGGCAGCATAGACGAGTGAACGAGTGAGAGAGGTGGAAAAAAGAGACAACGAATAGACAAAAAGAATGCGAGTCCCCTCTCATTTCATCTTTCAGGCCGCTGAGCGAGAGGAAGTAAAATAATATGTGCTTATTAACTGCACTTGAGATGAATATGGAAGGAAGGAATTCTGGTCATTGTATCACTGAGGACATTCAGATACCTGTCCATGTGTACTAAACTGACCACTAATTAGTATTTTATTTAAGAGGCCATGTTGTATAGGGCCATGGCTGTGTGTGTGTGTGTGTGTGTGTGTGTGTGTGTGTGTGTGTGTGTGTGAGTGTGTGTGTGTGTGTGTGTGTGTGTGTGTGTGTGAGAGAGAGAGATGGGGGTGGGGGTGGGGTGGGTTAAATATCTAAAAATAAATAATCTAATCATAATCATAATAATAAATAAATATCTCAAAAATTATGTTAAATTTGTACATACAATGCCTTGCGAAAGTATTCATCCCCTTAAAATGGATTATTTGAGGGTTTGCATCATTTATTTTACAGAATATGCCTTTATCATAGAACATTCGTCAAAGGACACAAGATCAACAAATAGGACAGAATAACAGAACACTTCAGTATGCATAACTATTCACCCCCACTAGAATTACTTGGTAGGGCCCCCCTTTTGCAGCAATTACAGCTGCAAGTCACTTTATATTAGCCTCTATTAGCTTACCACATCTTGCCATTGGGATTTTTGCCAAATCCTCATGGCAAAAACAGCACCAGCTCCTTCAGCTACTGTAGATTGTTTCCACTGGTGAACAGCAGTCTTCAAGTCTGATCAAAGGTCTGTGCTTTGACTAGGCCATTCCAATAAATGTACATGTTTCCCTTCAGTGTTGCTTTACCAGTATGCTTTGGGTCCTATTTAAAGGCAAATCTCTCAGGCTCAAATCACTGACCAACTGAAACAGGTTTTGCTAAAGAATATGTATTTATCACCATCCTTCTTCCCCTCAACTCAGACCAGTTTCCCAGTCTCCTCAAAAAACATGCCCACAGCATGATGGTCCCACCACCATCTTTCACTGCAGATGGTGTTCTTGGGGTGATGAGATGTATTTTGCGTCAGACAGTGTTTTTTTTCTCCCACATGACTTTTAGCAAACTCAAAATGAACCTTCCTACACTCTTCCATAAAACCAAGCTCTATGAAGTGTATGGCTTATTGTGGTAATATGGACAAATACTCCAGTCTCTGCTTGGAACTCTACAGCTCCTTCAGGGTTACCTTTTGTCTCTGTGCTGCCTCTCTGATTAATGCCCTCTTTGCCCGTTCTGAGAGTTTTGATGAGCAGCCCTCTCTTGGCAGGTTTATTGTGGTACCATATTCTTTCCATTTAATTTGATAATGGATTTGATGGTGCTCTGGGGGGGTGGTTCATCAGTGATTTGGATATTTTTTTTACAACCCAACCGTGACTTGTGCTTCTCAACAACTTTGTCCCTGCCTTGTTTTGAGGTCTTCATGTTGTTTGTTAACTTGTGTAAAAGATGTGTATATATGTATGTGTTTCATCCCAGTCTGAGGTCCAGACTTGAGTGCTCAAGGATGTCTTTGTACATTGCTGCAGGCTTCTTTTCCTTCACCCTGACCCTTGACCCCAGAAAAACATGCCCACAGCACGATGTTGCCGCCACCATATACATATTTTTTTTGCATCACATACAATTCAGATAAAACTATAAAAGTGTGTTATTCACCTACTACGTGCATTGTTGGGAGGACACAGGGAGAACACACCAAACTCCTCACAGACAGCAACCTGAGCAGGAATCGAACCCACGACCCCAGGTATCAGGGAAGGGGGCTGAACAGATGAGACGGGAAAGCGGGAAGCGGATGTACTTGCAGGGTTTTTGGGTTTATTTACAAAGTAAACAATAAAAGAACTAATATTGAAACCCATACAAGATGGGATGACAGGACATGAACAGGACAGATACATGACACCAGGACCTGGAGTTGTGTGACACATGCACTACCAGCCACACCACCATAACACCACCTTATTTTGATGTTCTCTTACAAAGTTACAAATAAAGTGCACCACTATAAGTTTGTGGAAACATGTCCTGATCAATGAAATTAGCAACTTAAAATGGCACCCATTGCTGAAACAAATGTGTAAATGCACACACAACTTCACCTCCCAGTAGAGAAGTACTGTCAATAGAATGGGACTCCCTGGAACAGACAAACCATGAACCTATTGTCATCATGAGATGCCTAATGCCAGGCATGGGCAAGAGCACCCCAGGATGGAAATGTGGAGCAAAGGAAATGTGTTCTCTTCAACTATGTTGTTCCACCTGATATTTTTCAGAAGAATTCAGTGGGGATGAGACGGGATGACATATTGATCAATGCAATCAAAAAACAATGAACAAGCAGTTGTCCCAATTCTTTTGTCCAAGTAGATTACTTATGGACATGACAGCAGCTAGAAAAACAAACAAACAAACAAAAAAAACAGCTGTCCAGCTGTTCTAACGACACAGATATTTACATGCATATAAGACAAATTTTTGACTTAATAACTTTGAAACTGACTTACTTTGACAAAAACAAAAACAATTGGACTTTCCATTGTACTACAAAGCTTATCCAGCCTCACAACTGTAGCTTTGTCGGCAGAGCATGGATAGGTCAATTGAGGACAAATATCCACCATCCATTTTCTTCACTAAGACTCTGACCAGTAACTCTCCATGGTCTTTTGTCGGGATGGAGCTGGGGGAGGTGGGGGACAGCTGTCATGATTTAGAGAGGGAGGAAGGGAGGGAGTTGGGATAAAGCGACCTTCTGACCACTGCTCCTAGATCACAACATCCATTAGTGTGTGTTAAAGCTTCATTGTCCAGTGCTGCTACTACCTCCTCTCTCACTGTCTTACCCACCCTTCACCAGAGCTTTATCACTGCATCACTGACAGCCTCTCTCACTAAACTGCCACTCTATCAGCATCTTTCTCTGTCTCTCATACACACACTCTCTCTCTCTGTTTCTCTCGCTCTCTTTCTCTCTTCACCCCTATCACCTGTTCTCCATTTTTCTTTCCTATCATCAGTCATGCTGTCCTTCATGAGACACAAGCCTAAACAGAAGTAAATGGTATTAAACCTTATTGCTCCAGGCACAAATGTAACCATAGACAGATAATAGGATGTCTCTGTTGGACTATTTTAAACAAATGCCTTGGGGAAATATTGCATTTACACTTTCTTCCCATTTTCCTCTATAACCCAATATCTGGTTCAGTGACTAGCACATGTACACATGGGCAAAGCGGTAAACATGCATTAGAAGGCTGCTACGGCATTTAAACTAGGATTTAATTCAGTTGGAAACAAGTGAGCTAGAAAATGTGTATGTAACTGCCCACAAGGTGCGGACTTTGAGTTAAATGTGAAAAGTCTGTATATCAATAAATAAAGATAGGCCTAAACTTTACATATTTTTATTCATAAACATTTCCACAGCCATAAGCCTTATAGTATGGCTAGTTGGCTAGTTTGCTAAAGATCTAACGGACAAGCCAGAAGGTTCTTGGAGCAATGTTTTGTGAATGGATGAAACCAAAATATATATTTTGGTTTAAATGAGAAGTAGAGAATATCGCATCTCTGATACACATAGATGGTAGTATCATTGGCCTGTTTTGCTGCAACTGATATGATTAAATATTGTCATATTGCCCAGCCCTACCTTGGAGATTATCATAGACAGCATAACAAACCTAAGGCAAACACACAAACATGTTGTAGGAAGGATCTCCTGCAAGGCCTCATGAATGACAGAGGATTCAAAACAGGCAATGGAAGGTGAGTCCAGGTGAAGGGGTGGGGAGAGGGAAAGGGAAAGGGAGAGAGAGCTCCCTCTGAGAGACAAGGAAGAGCATGGCAGATGAGGGGTATTATCAATCATGGGCCGCTCTATTAATTTCATCAAGGCCCCAACGTCCGCTGACATTCTGTGACATGCCACGGGCCAGCCCGTGTCCCTGGGGGGAAGTCGCAGCAACACAGCTCAGCCGCTTTTGAAATGCAAATGAGAAGCGTAACCTTAAACAGTGCAGCGAATTATCTCTCCTGCCTTCAAGTCGAGTGCCCCTTTGCCTCTTTAAGGCTCCGCCCCCTCCGGTTCCCCCTCTCCTCTGGCTGCTTGACCCCAGGAGGGCCGCAGAGAACACCTTAAGAGTAGGGAGATAAAGAAGAAAGAAGGGAGTGAAGGAGGGCAGGAGGGAAGAAGTGGCCTTTTCCTGCAGTGCTGACTCCACTTCTGCTTGTGAGGGACCGTACGCATGTGTGTGGGATGACGTCCATAATAAAGATGTTTCAAGGACATGTCCACACGCTGGAGGTGGGCTACCACTCCCCCTTGGTTGCTGCACGGCATGCCATCTCTAATTATTTCTGACTTAGAAAGGTGACTGTGAGGGACACTCATTTGGGGAAAAGACACACATTTGCAAAGAGTGTAAGAACAATTGAAGTTTGCTGTGAATCAGACTTTTACGAGAATCTACTGTTGAACTTTTTTGAACCGGTCATCTACTAAATTAGAAACCTCTAGTAGTAATGTAGGCAATGCATTTAACCTACATTAAATGTCCCCTATTTAGATGTATAGCAACAGAACTGGAACCCAACTGTGCCATGTTGTCAAGCCATGTACATTCATCACTGGTCAGTTTCTGATCACATGACTATTGTTTTGGTGCAGACAGTACATCCACTTTCTAACTGCCGAGATAGCACACGATCTGCTAACTCATTGCAGGGAGGCAGCATCAACTGATCCTCCTGGGTCGCAACCTATAGAACCTTTATGTATTTATCAGTATTATCCCTTCTCAAGACTTTAATTTTGAAATTTGAACACTGTGTGAGCAAAGAAAATAGCAAACAGACCCTCCCTTCTTATTTTCCTCTATAACCCAATGCTGTGTACTGAACTTTTGCTGCTCCTCCTCTCCTGCCCTGGAAGAAGGTGGAGGAGTTGAGGAGAGGATGGGAGCAGTAGGAATGGAGTGAAGGAGCTGTAAATGGGGAAATTGGGGCAGCTGAGAGCATCCTCATGCTCATGCTCATTGCAGAGATACAGTGAACAATTTAATCTCACTGTACTTCCTGCAGATGTTGTCCTGCACATGCCATATTTTTCTTCCTGTATTTATAATTGAACTTTTTAAAATAAAAAGTTTATTATAATGGTATAATGGTGTTGCTCACAGCCATGTACCAATTTGCAGTAAGCTGCATAAACAGGCATGCACCCAAAATCCTTAAAAGTGTTACTGGGTAGGATACTCTCATGTATGCTCCACTGGAAGCCGCTTCAAGAGGAATTTTAAGTGGCTTCTTTCATCTCGTTCAGTATTTGGACAGGCAGCAATATGCCATCATGAAATCAGTTTCCAGGTCATGGAGGAGAGGAGGAGGATTAGTAGGAAAAGGCAGTAACTTTTTCTATCAGTGATCAGCCAGAGTCTGCATGCAGATCAAGCGTAAACACGTGAACAGAGGAGAAAACATACTGGTAGACTCCTTTGGCGTTTAGCTGGGATTTAATTCAGTTGGAAATGAGTGACTTTTAACTGTATTTCAAGCTGGATTATTCAATGATAATAATTCACATAATGATGATAATAATCTGTTCAAAATGTTCCCCAGTTTCAGCTTCTTGAGAGTAACATGTTGTTCACCTTGTTTCCTTAGCTAATTGATTTCCAATTTACAAAATCCAATTGGAAATTGGAATTTTTTTGGGAATTCCATGGAATATCCTACAATCAACCTACTTAAGTTGTTATGATATAACTGTTATGTCTGTAGGTTACTATGAGCCTGAGTTATGAAGCCTATAAATCTCAGATCTCGTTTAATAATCAAAATCGAACAGATTAGAAATAGATCTTATTAAAATAAGCAGAATGTAAAAGTCATTTGAAAACTCCTATTAAAATAATAAACAATTATACACTAAATGGACAAATGTATCGGGACACCTGTTGGTCATTGTTTAGTAAGAGTCTCACATGCTGTGTGTGTGTATGTGTGTGTGTGTGTGTGTGTGCGCACGTTGGAACATCAGCATCAGCAGTGGGTGCAACAACATGAGTGCTTTCATTTGAAGAGATGTCTAGAAACATTTGGACACCTAGTGTAGCTCATGAAGTGGACATCACAAACGTCTAAATTACAAGATTAATTCAGACCTAGGGGTGGTCACTATTAATATTCTTAATATACCACAACAAAAGTAAAAACACCAATATTAACATTAATATAATGCATGATTCTCTATACAGAGTCCACATTCTTAGAATGACAGTGCAGGTAGTGCATAATTATGGCCATTACGAATTTTGGTCAGGAGGCATCAATCCATTCATTCAGATTATATGACCAGACCATCAAATTATTGCACTTTACTCCCCAACTCCCCATATATATATATGTGTGTGTGTGTGTGTGTATCACTGTACACACACACACACACACACACACACACACACACACACACACACACACACACACACACAAAAAAAATGTATTATTTTATGTGTAATGAATATAAAATATGAGTTTAATTTTTGAATTAAATTATCATAAACCTTTTTTACAGTATTCAAATGTTTTGAGATGCACTAGTATGTTATGCTATTAAATATTATATATTATTATATATATAATATTATGATATTAAAATGTGAACTTTAATTAAGTCTACGGGGAGTTTGGCCTCAAGGTGACATAGGATATCAACAGAGTCACAATACAATAGCACACAGCAGTGCTGGTAGAGTTTTCAACCCCTTCAGTGTCACTTCTGGACTGAGAATAATCCACCAATGAGAAATATACAGCCAACAGCGTCCTGTTGACAGCAACCTGTGACCACTGATGAATGACCAGAGAATGACCAACACAAACTGTACAGATACAGATGAGCGTCTCTCTTTGAATTTATATCTCTAAGGTATCTAATAGAGTGGACAGTGAGTGAACACAATGTTTAAATTCTCCAGTAGCACTGCTGTATTTAATTCACTCATACCAGCAGAACAGACTCTAACACACCACCATCAAGTCAGTGTCACTGCAGTGCCCCCAAATATACTTGTTCTCTGGTGATTCTGGAGGGTCCTGACCACTGAAGAACAGGGGGAAAGGAGGCTAACAAAGTATGTAGAGAAACAAAAGAACTACAGTCTGTAGTTTTAAAATTGTACGGTCAGTGGAGGTGATGAAATGGACAGTGAGTATAGAAACAAGTGGTTTAACAATAATGTTAGGCCTAATAGTTGTGTGTATATAACATTAGCTATACTAGCATACTTTTATTTAGTTTTTGGACACTGATAGAGGGGCTGAGCGATTTCGATTTCTGGAATATTGTATATGATTTGTGGGTATAAGTGAGCTGCTATCAATATGTAGGAGACTCCTGTGAATTCCAGGAGAAGTGGGATATCTGAACACAGAAGCCTTAATTACATAGTGTTAATCTCCTACATTTCACCATTGGAAGCATGAAAAGGTCTGTAGAAGTAGTACACCTTTGAGACCTACTGACTGGTATTGATAGAGAATCCCAATGTGCAATTTTGACTCTTAAGTGTCACACATCTCAGACCCTGCCTCTGATTACAATCACCAGGGCTCCAATTTACTCTGCCAAGGGCTGCCCATCATGAGCACTCTCAGTGCCCAAATTTAAAGCCGATGTCTGGTGCGAAGTCATGAAACAATCAAACATAGCATCCTGGAGCTGTGAATCTATCCCAGGCGCATTCATCTTCTGCTCTCCGTCTCAAGTCCAAATCTCTGTTTTGATTGCCGCAAGTGACAACAAATACTTCTGCTTAAGAGATCCCCATCTCTTCTGCCTTTTCTTTCTTTTCTCTCGATACCCCCCACCAACCCCTCACCCCCTCTGTTTGCCACCACTCGGAGGAATGGCTGTTATTATCATCATCAAGCGAAGATGCAAAGTCGTGTAGTGACAAGCAATCTGTCTCCTGAGCGGAGGGAAGCCTTACGGTCGCACTGACGCATCGTGGCTTCGCCACCGGCGTGCGCCGGGGCCCACTACAGGCATAATAGCATTTCAAGTGCTTCTCCTTCTCCAGCTGAAAGGCGCTTGCAGAAAGAACATCAACATCAACAGCCAGCAGCTGCACGTCTGGGTGAAGGAGAAGTGCGCCGTGAGCTTCAGAGAGATGTCCTCACTGGACAGCTCAATGCTCAGCTGGAGTAAGCTGGGGGCAGGGTGGTCCAGAGTAACAAGCTAACTTAGTGTTTTTAGCATTATTTCAAGCACACACATCGAACTTTGGTTTTGCTGGTCTTAAACAGCTTGTTTATGTTAGTAAAAATGAATATTGTGTCCAAATGCAAATGCTACAGCAAAATGCCAGGGCTGCAACTATCAGATATTAATTTAAATATCTGTCCCCATAAATGAACTAAACAATACCTTTGTTTTGTGAAAACAACTTTGTGTAATATTGCCCCACAACACTGAAGAGTGATCACCTCCAGACCTGTAGTGCAATCTGTCAAAAGGACCATCGCCTAAAGGTATAAAATGCCTATGTGGGGAACCCAACTATGAAGTTTTGTCCACAGGTATCATGTTGGCTCCACTTACAAATGCCCAACAAGAAACTGCCTACAAAAGCATCTGCTTCTGTTCCAAGGCTGGACTGGGACAAGAAACTGGCCCAGCATTTTTGCCTTTGGGCTTATTTTAAATTTACAGTTAATCATTACTTTACAAGCTATCAAACAAGCATTGTGGGAAGCAAATCAATTAAATTTACTCAACACATAGTTCTACCTCTATATCCTATTTCCAGCACAATGTATTGTATTCTAAATATCAGAAATGTAACAGCTATTGTTAACTCCAACACTTTTGTCCTCTCTCTGTATTTCAGGTGATTATTTTGTCCTTTTCATTGAAATGATCTCTAATATGTATTTTCTGAATTTCCCTGATGTAGCAGCTCAATTCTAATTCTGCAGGTTAAAAACCTTTCAAAAGCTATGACATGCATTTTTATCAGGCTAAAACAGGACAGCTTTATAAACTCATTTCATAAAGGCATCTGACACTGTCTTACTCTTATTCAGTGTGGGCAAATAGGTAATAATACTTTTATACTTTTTTACACTTATTTAGTAATATTTAAATTGTAAAGTTTTTTACTTTTTACTTGTCTAACTGTTTTATAAAACATGTTTAACCACAGCATAGAGGGTTTAGTTACAAATTCAAACTACTCTGCAGCCTTTCAGCACCTTTAACCTTAATATCTAAAATAATACAATGGAGCCTAAAATGGACACTTCTCAGTCTTGACCGTTTGATATTTTATCAGAATAAGGTGTTGTGGCTGTCAGATCTTGGGAAGTATGCAAATACCAATTAATATGGATACTAATCAATCTCCAATGCTCATCATTCTCATGTAATAGAGCTAACGTTCCCTCCATCACCTGAAAGTCGCTGTATTGCCCTAACATTACCTAGGTTGTCCTACACTTTCCCGCTCACTCTTTCACCTGGTTACCCTGTCAAAAGCCTGTATCTCTGGCTGCTCATCTTCCTGTCCGCTGCTGCTATTTTCACCTTTAGCCTCATATTACTGGAGCATTGCAAAGGATGTGGAGTCCACAGCAGACCCTCCAATGAACGTCTGTGATTTTAGCACATTTTTCAGCATCTACAGTGATATTCATCCATCTCTTTGAAAAAACTTCTCCACACCCCCTTTCTTTTGCTTTGGTTTCTCCATGTTGCCACACCTTTAATGCACATGCTCAACACTGTGGGACTAGCGGGAGATACAGGGGACAGTGCAGCGAATGGGTTTCATACTATGTCCTGGCGGTTCGAACAGCTGAGTCATTCACTGTCATCAAACGCAGATTGAAGACTTAAAGGTTTATAATTATACTCTATTTTGTTAGTCTCCAACATGGACAGCATCTAAGTGTGAGGAATCTCTAGCCTCTTCTATCAAACTAAGGATATCTGAGTGAACAGCAAAGCACTTTTGTAAGTCACTCTGGATAAGGGTGTCTGCTAAATGCTGTAAATGTAAATATAAATGAGATTAGATAATGAGATTGGGTGCCTAAATACTTTTAAGCCCTATTTCTAAATCTCTAGGAGTGCACTATACAGTATAGTAAATAGGCCAGTTCTGATATGTTCTAGACATGAAGGTTCATAAGGGTGTGTGTGTGTGTGTGTGTGTGTGTGTAGATCTGTATAGATTCTTCCATGGTAAGCTATCCTACTTTTTCTGGTAAAAATAGGCTACTTAGGGGAAGCAGACACCATTTATATTTTGTTAGTTTTAATCTCTGATGTAGGTGTAGGGTAATAATGCACCGTTCGTTTCAGTGTAGTGTCTTATATGTGTCTTTTTTTCCCCTCTGATGGTGAGGATGACAGGAGCTTTGGGAAAGGAGCAGTCTGCATTGTTCTCAACTCTGAAAAAGAAGGCCTTTTTTGTAAGTGGGGATATCCAGGCCTGCATAATTAGCTGCTGCCAGGGTTGTGAATGTCATGAAAACCAGCTCCTTTTGATCCGTGCCTCTCCTGCAGTATCTCTGCACCATGGCCACGCTCTTTGCAGCCCTTGTTAGGGCTTAGAACCGTTAATCCTGCCCCGCAATCCTCCGCCATCCTGATCCTAGAGCCAGGATGAAAAATTTACACACTCTCACCTTGTTCTCTGAGCCTTCTGTTCTCTCTTCTCCTCTTTCTCTCTCTGCATCTCTCTCTCTCCTCTCTATCTTTGTCTCTACCTCATACACACAGTATCTCTCTCTCTCTCTCTCTCTCTCTCTCTCTCTCTCTCTCTCTCTCTCTCTCTCTCTCATCCTTGTGATGATTATTTTAAAAGTGTGCTGAGATGGTTTGTGTGTTTCCCTCTCCTGCTTAGCCAGAACAAAGCATCTGGAGAGCAGGAAGAGAAGATCAGAGTGCTGCTTCAAAGTTCCCCTTCACCTGGGTAAGAACCTGCAGAGACTCTCCCACCACTACCATGCTAGCATTACACCACAAGCTGCTGTTATCATTAAGCTTACTGCTGTTATAGCTTCACGTACTGCCTGTCAGTCACTAACATCAACACACTATTGTCCTATGCTTAACAGTACTGCTAGTGGGAGTCAGGCTATCCTACTATATTAGTTAATATCAGAAGTTCATAAAACATTACATTTCATATCAGCCTTGTTAGTCAGGGTGACCATCAGTGCTGAAGGCAGCTGTCTACGTGGGCAGCATTTCTGGGCACCATATGCACGCTCCCAAGATAACGACTGTCCCATTCGGAAGGCAGCATAAGATGTTTAACTAGGCAATGGCCTTATTCTGGCTGATTTCTGAACGTATCGGCTGCGTATCCTTATCTATGAAAGGCAAGTGCGGCATGCAGCTCACCTGCTCAGTGTCCCAGAGAACAGCTTTTAAAAATATGGTGGACGGAGTCGTGATGGAGACGAGTACATATAAGTAGATTTATGTCATTTTTTAACCAGTTTTCTTTGGTAACTGGCCTATTGCCTCTTACATTCATCAAATTAGTGTATTTAAGATTTAAGATTTAAGATGTTTTCAGGTAGAACAAGTTGGTTGGTGTGGTGCAACAGATAACACCACCAGTGAGCAACCACACCATGTGGTAGTGTGGGGTTCAATTCCTAGTCTGGGAAACTAAACAGGGCAAGACTCCTAACATCCATCTCTGTAATATGAGTAACCTTGTAAGCATCAGCTAAACACCGTAATTCTAAATGTCCCTGAGTGTCTGCTGAAACTATCGTTAGCTTGGCCTTAACGTTAACCAGAGTTTGCCTAATTGGTCATCTAATATAAAAGGTTTTGCTGGATGACTTTAAATTACTGTAACTTGTGATGTATCGGATGAATGTGTAAATAATGTGTGGAATTATGATGGTTTGCTCCTTGAAGGGACAAAAGATAGATGAAGGCCTTTATAAAGGCAGAGGAGGAAGCTTCTCTTCTCTTCACTCAGACCAATGATTACGACATAAAAACTGTATATTTTAATCATTCTTAAATATAAAAGGTTGTTCATCTTGCTTGCCTTTTTTTTATCATGCTTATTGCAGTATCACATTAGAGCTTATGGCTACTGTCAAGAAAATTTCACATTTAATTGCAAATAAACACATTTATGAAGCACTTTAAATATTTTTATCTAAAGCAACTGAAGTGTGAAAGGTTCTTTAAAAGGGACTTGCTGACTGTAAGCAAATGTTCTCGTTTCGGGGGTTAATCAAAGGGTTATCAAAATAATTTATACTAGTTAATAGTATAAAGCTTCATATTTTTATAGTGTTTGTGTGAAAGGATTAATTTTACATGGGTTATTTTGTGTAAAATTTCCATTTATTTAAGAGCAAGCATTTGAAAGCTTTACTGTGTGAGGTTTCATTGTGTGAAACATTTTTAAGGTAAGATGTGTGTAATCTGATATATGTAGTGGTTTGGTTTTGATAAACCATTCATATTTTAGAGGAAATATTGCTGATTATGAAATAGTTTAGCTGTGATGTCCTTATAATATACCCCATACAGCAGCTCATTAACTTTGAAAATTATCTTAAATGCACTCAAAACATTTATTATTAAACTCATCTGCATAATTAATACATTTTTACAAAACATTTAGCTAAACAGAAATTATTATGACTGTCCATAATGGTGGTAGAGGTGAGTATATATAACTTAGTCCAGCTAAATTAGAACATGTAAATAGTATCTGTAACATTTGGGTGAAAACAGTGGCAGTAACACCTCCTCTTTACATCACACATAAACTCTCTTCTCTTCACACTCAAACCCATTAAAGTGCTGGAGCAAGAGAAATTGCCGCAGCCACTTTGGGATCCATCCTGTGTCACTGGGAATTCACTGGGACACACTGAGTTAAGATAAGAGGTTAACCTGAGTGAAAGTTTACTTCGCTTGTGAGTTGTGAGTAAACACAGCTCATGTGCACAACGCTCTGAGGTGGTGATGTATGCTGATTCTGAAGGGTGTCCCAAATGCGCTGCCTGATAAGGTACCTTGTCAGTTAGAATGCTGCCTTATGAGAGATCTGCCTTTGAAGGCTATGACTTCCTGGGCAGCTGCCTTCAGAATGGAGCACACCTCATATCTGGGTTTTCTGAAAAGAGGACACTGAAAAAACATGGGCATCCATCGTGGTTGGGATGTTGCATCTGGGAGGCTTCAGATCGGTCTAAGTTATAGGATGGTGGTTCTTTCTCTCTCTCTCTCTCTCTCTCTCTCTCTCTCTCTCTCTCTCTCTCTGTCTGTCTGTCTCTCTCTCTCTCTCTCTCTCTCTCTCTCTCTCTCTCTCTAACAATCTGCATATGGAATGGGTGGTGAGTGTAGAAGCAAATGCTGATGTGAAATCAGTCAGAAATCCTGATATTTTGCACAGTTTTAAAATCCTTTAGTTGCTTTTGTATACTTCCCAAAAAGAGGACACATGGTCATCCTACATTAAGCTATGTTCACATCAACTTTTTTGGTTAATAGAATAAATGTTTATTAATTAGTCGAATAACTTGCCCTTTGTACAGGGAGCTGTTACATGTTCTTGGTGATAAACCCAGCAGTTAGCCACTGAAACTTCTCTGTAGGGTCTGTGATGCTGGTGAAGAGGGGGTCTAAACATATGTATGTGTATGTTTAGGGGTATGATCTGTTCAGATGGAGGTTGGGTACAGGTCACATTAATTAGATAGTGTAAACAGCAGCCTAATGAATATATTTTTCTATAAGGACTTTGGCCTCTGTCACCAATAGCACTAATGCTGTGCATACAGGAACAAAATGTATGCCCACAAATGTATGCCCACAAATTTGATATGTATTCAATCTAGGTACATACTAGCATATGAAAGTGGCTCTGATCTAGTTTTGAAAGACTGGATTTGATGTGTCCACACAGCCCTGAAAACATCAGATCTGAGTCACTTCAGCCTGAATGTAGGCTTAGAGCTGTTTAAGCAGATTTCATTCTTTAAATTCCCTTAACTTCATTAAATCCTTCTACTAAATACTTTTTAAATACTTCTACTACACCTAAAATATAGTAGAAGTTGAATGTGTTCTATCATGCTAACCATAGTATAAAGCTCCTGTGGGCCTAATTGAAGCTGCTTTGAACTTTAGCAAACTAAAGGACTGTAAAAGTTTTGTTTCAGCTGCTGATATAGGGACTGATTGCTGTTTAATTCTGAGAGCTTGTCAAAAGTGTTTTCCTCTCCTGCTCAGTCAGAGCAAGGTGCCTGGAGTGCAGGAATACAAGATGAGAGGTCCACTTACTCTTGACCTGCAGAGACAGTGACACATTTAGCTGTGGCTATTATTAGGCTTACTGCTGTTCCATGATCAGGTGCTGCTTGCCAACCACTGATTCCCTTAATACACTACTGTCCTATACAGTAAACAATACTGCAAGCTGAAATTAGGATGCCTATTATATTAGTAAATGTTTGATGGGACTGCAGTTCATATAGGACTAGCTAAAACTGTTCAACGTGGACTCTTCATAATGTTGGTGATCATTTGGGATAATTTTGGGGAGTTAGGGATGAGGTGAAGTGGTGATCCTCTATCATCCTCACCTGCTGCTGAACGTAATCAAATCCTCAATAATCTGCAAAAATCAAGAATCAAGTAGAAAGCATATGTTGGAGATATTAAAACCAACATATTAAAAGCAAGACAACCTCTTCAGGTACATGTAGCCCAAATAGTGAAGGTGAGAAGGCCTAAAAATGATTTTTTTTTACATCCAAAAAAGGGGACATGTCTAAGCAAAAGAGAACATGTAGTCTAACTAAAATGTTAAGGATACAACCTAATAGTTCTCACAGAGGCCTGATCACTTTTTAGGCAGGAGGCCATGCTGAGAATTAGCTCCAGACTCATTTTAGCTAGTAGTTGGTTTAAGTTGGTCTAGTTGGTCTTTGATGGTTATAATGGTTGGAAAGCTGGTCATCCAAATGGCAGCATATCCTGTCTAGACCAAAATGTTTTGTCATGCCGGTCCTGCTGGACAACCAGCTTGATCATATTTTCTAACCAACTTGGTCAAGCTGTGACCAGCTCGGTCATGCTCGCTTATATTGTGACCTTGCTTATATTGGGTCATGCTTGTCAAACATTTTGGTAACTGATCATGCTGTTCAAACAGATTGGTTCAAACAATACTGCTGAAACACCAGTTTTGTCATGCTGTTAATTCTTGTCAGCCAGCTTTGTCAAGCTGTGTCATACTGATAGTTTAGCCTAGTCAGGTTGATCATGGTTTTCGACCATATAAATTTTTAAACTCAAAACAAAAACAGACTCTATGTGGTTCAAGAGCTAAAGTTGTCAACCAGCCCGACCCTCTTGTGCTGTCTAGGCTGATTTTTTTGTTTGTTTATATCTAGTTTTATATATTTTTTCCATCCAAGCATGACTGATTGCTTCATTTAAAACTATCATAGTAAATTTAGTATCGTATATACAATTTTCCTGGGACGTTTTTGTGTAGTTGTGTGAGCCTGTGGAAAAAAGAATAGCTGTTGCACAGGATTCTAATACAATAATGAAAACAGCAGCCATGCACTTTATCTTGCTGACATCAGCACTGTACACTACAGCAGATCTGACATTAACCATCACTATTCTTGCCATCATTGTTAGCATTTTAGCAATTGCTCTGACTGTTGCTTTTCTGCTGCTCTTTGCCGTCTCTGCGGATTTTCACCCCAAAATATTAGCACTGGTGTACTGCAATTTCTACAGCTCCATCATCTTCATAAGTGTAGAATGTGAGGAGTGTTTATCGATAGTCTTTCTGAGCAGGCGCGGCGCATTAAACCATGGGCTAAGTGCCTTTGCTGCACTGGGAATGCAGGAGTAGTTCTGCTGGTGGAACAGGGTAGGCTTCCCATCCCACTAAGCATAGTCTTTAAAACTTTTACGTTTGTGCATTTTCTTTCCTTCTGGTGTTGTCTTTGATGTACATGGCTTGTTGAGAGGTGTGGGTGTTGAATCAATTCCCCAGAGATTTTTTTTTTTTCTGGCCAAGTGGTAGACACTGGCAAACTACCAGTGTAGCAGTGTGTATGTAGCATCATGAAATGCATGCCAGGCTGAAATAGAATCATGCAGAAAATGTTAAAACGCAGTGAATACACTACTGTACACACCTCAATATATACATTTTATGTTCTCAATACATTTATTCCAAGAAGTGCTGGTGGTTGGCGTGGCACGACAGATAGCACCACCAGTCAGCCAATTACACCATGTGGGAGACTGGGGTTTGATTCTCAGTCTGGGCAACTAGGAGGAGGAGAGGTTGTCTAACTTAACAGACTGAGGTCTGACAGTCAGGACGTCCAAAATCCAGTTGCAGAGGGATGTGCTGATACCCAGGTGGCTAAGCTTGGAGGGGATCACTGTGTTGAATGCTGAACTAAAGTCAATGGACAGCATTCTTACACAGGACTTCTGACTGTCCAGATGGGACAGTGCAGTGTGGAGTGCTGTGGAAATGACATCCTCGATTGACCTGTTGCAGTGGTAGACTGATGTGGGTCCAGTGTGGCAGGCAGGCAGGATTTCAAGTCAGTAAGAACTAGTCTTTCAAAGCACTTTGAGATGATTGGGGTGAATGCGACTGGACATAAGTCATTCAGGGCTGAAGCACTTGAATGTTTTGGCACTGGCACAATGGTGGCTGTCTTGAACATGGTTGGGACAGTTGCCTGGGCCAGTGATGGATTAAAAATATGTGCAGGAACACCAGAGAGCTCCTTGGCACAAGTTCCCAGTACCCTGCCAGGAACTGCATCAGGTTCACTTGCTTTCTGTGAATTCACCCTGCTCAGCATTGCGACAAAGGTCAATTGTGGAGAGTTTAAGTGGGTGGTCATGGTGAGGAGCATCTGTTTTACACAAAATCACCTTGTTTCCCTGGTCAAAACAAGCATAAAAGCAGTTTTAGTGTAGGTGGTTTAAAGTCAGTCAGAGTTTGTATGCCTTGCCACATACACCAGAGGTCAGAGTAGCTGAAGTGCTCCTCAATCCACTGTTTGTAGCAGTGCTTGGCCATATAGATCCCTTTCCTCGGGTTGGGTATGGCAGAGACTTGTACAAAGGTACAGTATATGTGCCAATGTTTGAGGACAGCACTTCTAATGAACACATTCAGCTATTTTAAGTTTCACCCAATGCTGACACAGATGTGCAAATGCACACATTCCCAGGAGCTGGAGAGTTGGGGATAAATGAGGTGGGATGGTGATCATCCAACATGCTGACCTCACTTATACTAATGCTCAAAAATGTAGTAGAAAACCTTCTCTGGGCAGTAGATACAGTTACTCCAAAAGAAGCTGAACAAACACTTTTTAATATCCTTGATTTCAGAAGAAACAATGAATGAGCAGTTGTCCCAATTGAGAAATGTACAAATAGAACAAATAATGCTAGCCTTGTTTTCCAAGATAAAAAGTCTTATCAAAATACAATACTACATGTTTTTATAAGAAGATTATTTTAGTATGCACAGTAATGAAAATCTTGTCTCTGTAGTTCAGAACAGTCAAGAATCAGAACGATATGGGTGAAAATTTATCTACATTAAAAAAAAAAAACACCCAAGTCACCGCTAATCTTCATAACTACCATAAAGTAAAATGTCATTGATGACTGAAGTGTGTATTTTTTTCATGGGTTGAAATAAATAACTGATGCTTAAAGCTATCAAATACCAGCACAAAGGTAGAATACGCACTGAGGGTGGGGCTGGGGGTGGGGGAATTTCTCACTTCCTGCTCACTCTGTGCACTCAAAGAAGCAGGCTGAATCAAATTAAGAGTAGAAAGAAGTGTCTGTCACAGTATGATGAGAAGGCTGAGTGTGTGTGTGTGTGTGTGTGTGTGTGTGGTTACTGACACTGCTATCTTCTGTCCTCTTGAAGAAGCCATTTCAAGCCACTACATCAATAATAAAAAAAAATTTGGTGCAGCACCAGCAGCGCCTGATAAATCATTTCTGTATGGAAGCATTCGCCCACACTCCAACGCCTGCCTGACCCTCACCCTCGTCTCCCCATATTATACACAGAGGAGATGCGAAAGCGTATTAGCTTTTGAATGCTGGCCGATACGTTTGCGCTGAGCCGCAATCCACTAATGAGCCATGCAGAAAGACAAGCGACTACCCTTTGGAGAATTGTCTCCATTTCCGGAGGGTTTGATAGTGAGCTAATGATATATGTATGTAAATATATCAACATAAAGCAGCGTCCCTCTCCATATGAGAGCAAACGGGACAGACAAACAAGCGCATGCATAGCCAGACAGATGGACAGATCGAGGAGAAAGTTCATTTTGCTGGAACAAACAGACCCAGACGCACCAAGCGTAGCTTCATAACAGCATTTTGAGAGGTTTTCTTTTGATTCATGTGCAAACTCAAGACAACTTGTTGACCAGCAGTGCATCCTAATGAATAATGCACTCTATGGTCAGACACCTGCTCTTCTAAAATCAAGGGAATTAAGAAAGAGTTAATTCTTCTTGTGTTGGTGTAACTGTCTGCTGTCTAGGAAAGGCTTTCTAGTAGATTGTCTACTTGATACCACTCCAGTTCATGCCTTGTGCTAATAGGTGCTAATCACTCCAGGTGCTAATCAAGATAATCTGCTCCTGAGAATCCTCCTTAATTGTAAGTAACTCTATACAGGGACTAGAAAAGTGTGTGTGTGTGTGTGTGTGTGTGTGTGTGTGTGTGTGTGTGTGTGTGTGTGTGTTTGCACATCTGCAAAGTCCATAATGTGTGCAACCCAAAGTAGCTAATGATACAAGATAGAAATGGTGTCCACAAACATTTGGACATAGTGCCTGTGAAAAAAGTTCACTGAGATGTACATTGAAGGCTGTGAATTAATATAAATGCATTTTTTATTTAATCAGTGCAAATGTGGAAAAAGAAGGCGGAGGAGAATTGAATGACAAGATGATGATGATGATGATGATGATGATGATGATGATGATGATGATGGAGAAGAAACTGAAGAATAATAAAGAGATGAAAATGTGATGAAGCAGGAGACAATAAAAACGTTCAAGAAATGAAAGAGAACAATAGAGAGAATTAAGAAGACTAGGAAGAGGAGGAAAGAAAGAAGAATAAGCTGTAAAAAGAAGGTGGAAGAGAAGAAGAACAAGACGAAGAAGAAACTCACACTTAATGGCAGGGATGGACTGGTCTTCAGGTGAATCCCAGTGGGCAGCTTTGGCAGAAATGCTGTAGGAGCTGGTTGCCTTGGCCCTGCAACCGACTGACAAAATTAATGAAAAGGGATTGTTACAATGGGATAGTTTGTATAAAAATTCAGGACTAGTTTAAGTTGCAAGTGCAGCCCTGCTTACTGAACATCAAGAGATAGAGATCAAGCTCTGGCGATGGCACTGTAGTCTTTTTGCATGTCACTCTGCAAGTTGTCTTCACCTGCTGCATCTGTAGATCCTTTTAACACATAATTAAAAGAGGATACAATTCCAGTAGCGAATCTGTGTTAACTGGGCTGAAGTTCTAAATACACCAGAAGAAACTAATTGAAAAAGAAGAAAATGACTTTCACTGTCCTACATACACTAGATTATAAAAAAAAAAAGAAAGAGAAAGAGAAAGAGAAAGAGAAAGAGAGGAGGTACCTGAAGCAGGTAGCAACATGCTTTACTGCAAATCAAGAGCTCTGCAAATGCCATTTCAGTATTTGTTTTCTTGTTTTTCCTGTTGGTTGTCTTTTTAATTGCTGCACATGGACATCTTTTCAGCTTCAGCCATAATTATGTGTCAATTCAACTGTACACACACAAGATTTCATGTTGAATTAATGTGTTCATGGGGCTTTAGTTCAAAATACATCAGAAGAACAAAAAGATAAGAAGAAGGACACCCTATTATGTCATTCTAATACAATTTAATAAGAAGAATTGAGATGGAGAAGAATCTATTCTTTTCTAAATACAGAGGTTCTAATGCATAGAATAAAAAGAAGTAAATTCCATTGTACTCCAGTCACTGTAGCTGTAAATACACTGGGGAAAACACTGCACATTACAACACAGTTCTCTTGTATTACAGTATTTGTATGTAATAAGTCAGTGCTGTCCCAATTAGTGCTCAATGTATGTAAACAGAGCTGATCTTGCATATGCACCATGCTCCCAGGGAAAGCCCACTTTGGGTCATTACCTTGCTGGTCTGTGCCTCAGTGGGAAGCCCAGTCTCTTCATCTCTTGTTTCCACTAATCATTGTCCTCCTGGTCAGAGGAACCCCTCCACGTCACCATTTGCCTTCCCAGACAGCCCATCCCGAGCAGTCAGCGGTAAACACAGCAATCATTCTCCCATTAAATGACTCCTCCACCCCAGCCCCCCAGACAGCCAGCACTGCAGATACGGCTGATCGTAGCACCGACTAAATCAGAAGCCCCCAAGGACTGCGGCCCTATCGGCCCGTTGGTAACGTTAGGAGCCCCTCGCTGCCTGGCCGTCTCAAAGGGAAAAACAATGTCTACTTTGTTCTGACAAGGAGCTCTCTACAGGGAAATGCTTAAAGGCTGTTTAATTAGAGAGAAAGAGTAAGAAGTAAGGCAATCCTCAGACATGAATACAGTGCAAACCTAAGGAGAAACAGTAGCTAAGGCTGATTGTTACCTTTAAATGCATTGAAATGCAGTTTTGAGCACTGCTTGGCTTGGAGTTTTTAACATCCACATACTGTATATATAGCTACTTCTGTGCTTCAGTGTCTGAGCGACTAACTGTCTCCCAAATGGTTTATCAGCTAGTTTCAGACAAGTCTGATTTGTCAATTTAGTGGATCATTTCTCCTTGTCCACAGGTGCAGTGCTATATGCTGTGTACAACTTAGGATCTGCATGTAACCAAATGCACAATTATACATCAACAAGCCAAAAACTTTGGCTTTACTTCAAGGCCTAGCTTGTGAACACCGACACCTGTATAAATAGTGAGTGATAACTTATGAATGAGGTCGAACACTGGCCAGCATGTTTATGATGATCTGAGCAAGGAATTGTGCAAGGAATAATAGGTGCCAGATGGATAGGTCATTCCATTTCCGAAGTTGTGCAGGTTAACATTCTTGATCCACAGTGTCATGTGTAAACTGGAAATTTGTGATAGAAACAATTCTGGACAATTTGGCCCTGGTTGCATTGTGTATTATCTTGCAGGAAGAGTCCATTATTGTGGCGATACATGAAGAGCTACAAATGGTGACCAAACACCTAAAATGTAGTTGCATCAGTCAATGACATGTTTCGGTGGACCAGTGGAACCAATACATGTCAAGAGAATATACCTCACACTAGTATGGAGCCGCCACCAGCCTGCACAGTGCCTTGTTGGCACCTGGATTCATGGCCACACACAAACTCTACCATAGCCTGACACAATTGGTATTGTGACTCATTGGATCATGAGTGGGTGCACTGTCCAGTGGGGGTGGACTGCTCAAACTTTGATCATTCCCATCTTCCTACCATGAGCCCTCTACACACAGAGGTGGTATTGCAGGATATGATTGGTGACATACAGTGTTCTTAGCAAGCAATTATTCTTCATATATCAATCAGTGGAGCATCAATGGCCCTGTTTACACCAAACATTACAATGTGTTCTAGATGATTTGATCATAAGTGGCCAGCACAAAGTACAAATGTGAATAGGAAACATCTGATAGACATAATTGTAATCCAAACACTCATACCACTTTTTTCAGGCTGACATAGATGCATATGGAAACTTTATTTGTGTAGTGTGAACAATAAAGCATTTTGATGCAGCAAAGCACTACCCATATCAACCATATCACTGCCCCGTTTGGAAATTACGCAATAACCCTCAGACCGTGTCATCCATTATCCACACAACTTAGCTGAGCATGCTACAGTAACAAACTAGCTAATGGATAAAGGCGATACTCATGGCAGGTGGCTCAAATGAAACTAGATGCCTTATCTCAATTCAATTAATCAAATGTATCATCCTTAGCAGTGAATGCAGGATCTATTTGGGATACCCCTGGTCAGACAAAAATTGGACCTGGCATTTTTGGCTTAGACTGGCCCCTCATAATTAGTGGAGCACAATCGACTAGTAATTTATGTATATGTTCCCCAAAGGAATGTATTTTGCTATTAATTATCCCAATGCAACTCTAACTTTTGTGGTGAGGTTTATATATGGTGGAGAGCTCACTAAGATCCCAGAGAGGAAAAGGATATCTAGAAGAGGGAGCGCATCTTACTTTGGGTGAAAGTTTAAAAATGCTTGCATTGTAGCAGCTCAGGATGGGAAAAGTAGCCTAGTCTCTCTTCTCTCTACTCAGCTGTTACCTCTGCCTGCATATAACCAATTAAATAATAACAGCATCATAGTAAAAACAACTGTTTGCCTTTAGGCTTACTAGAAACCAAATCAAATGACCATTGTGGAAAGCAACTAAGTAAATTTACTCAACCCATAGTTCAACCTCCTTAGGTATATCCCATTTCCAGCATAATGTATTGTCAACATTCTAAATATCAAATCATATTTTGGTGATTATTTTATCCTTTGTATTGAAATGATCTCTAATATGTATTTTCTGAATTTCCCTGATGTAGCAGCTCAATTCTAATTCTTCAGGTTAAAAGCTGCTCCCTCCTTTCAAAAGCTATAACATGCATTTGTATCAGGCTAAACAGGGCTGTGTGGGCAAACCATTAGCTAATAATACTAGCTTGATACTTTTTTACACTTACTTTAGTGATGCTTTAATTGCAAAATGTAACTTTTTTTTTCACTTGTTTGAGTGTGTTTAACCACAGCATAGAGGGTTTAGTTACAAATTCAAACTACTCTGCAGCCTTTCAGTACCTTTAACCTTAATATCTAAAATGCTTCGATGGAGCCTAAAATGGACACTTCTCAGTCTTGACCGTTTGATATTTTATCAGAATAAGGTGCCGTGGCTGTCAGATCTTGGGAAGTATGCAAATACCAATTAATATGGATACTATTGATACAGTGATATTCTTCCATCACTTTTCATGAACTTCTCTGCACCCCTTTTCTTTTGCTTTGGTTTTTCCTTTAACCCAATTCGGTGAAACTGGCAGGAGTTATGGGTAAAGTGTGGGCTGAATTGTGGACTGGCCTCTTAGAGAAAACAAAATCCAACAGCATCGGCCCCTGAGGACAGAAAATGCCAGGTATGCCAGGTTACCTGTCCAGCTGTTCCACTAGTAGTCATAAGAGGTACACAAACAGCTCAGTCAGCCTCTCATGGCAGGCCTTCCGACTGGCATTTTTCAGCAGGATAATGCTCATCCACACACAGTATAGGCTTCTCAAGAATGTGTCACCCAGATTGCAACACTTCCATGGCTTGCCTGGTTGCCAAATTTATCTCCAATTGAGCATTTTGCTCAATTTATGTCCACTTGGGCAACCAGAATAGTGTGCAGGATCTAAAGGCTAAGCTGCAACATATGTGGGCAAACATGCCACAGGATACCTTACAGAACCTGTATGGAATATGTATACCCCCATGCCCAACCGTATCTTGAGATAGCCCGAGTCTGTTAGCCAGGTTTGTTATGGCATACTCCGTACCAGACCACACCACTGTCATATCTGACTTTAGGTATGGCTTTGAGATTGAATGGAGCAGCTCTTCCATTCAAGCGACAGGAAGGTTTGTTCTCAATCAAGGGGTCCATGCCATTAGTACCTTTATACCAGGTGTGTGGTTGTTGTGTTTTTTCACTCATTCCTGTACACTTGCACCCAACACGCACACATGCCTACACACATTTTCTCTTTGGACTTTGAGGAAAATGCAAAGGGTTGAAGCAGTACAAAACTCGTACATAAACACACCCTTGAGCTATGGATAACAACTCTGTGCCAGTGCACTTTCTCTCTCTCTCTCTCTCTCTCTCTCTCTCTCTCTCTCTCTCTCTCTCTCTCTCCCCCTGTTAGTCAGATTTCACAAGGAAAGTGAAAGAAAGTGCCGTTTAGCCCAAACCTTGGTGCAAGGTGTAAAATCCCCTTATGACAAACTTGGCCCGCGCCCTCCTCCCCGTCTTCAGTGCTGCTCAATTATTAATAGATATACAGAGAAAGCGTCGCTTCTGATGGACTGTCAGCAGGCATTTCGCAGGCACGGATCTGGCGGGCCCGAGAACACACACTGGAGCTGACAGTGTAAAGACGCAGCAACGGTTTAAGGTCAAACACACTCTGTGCTCCTGAGAGAGAGAGAGAGGGGGAGAAATGCAGGAAGAGGATGAGAGGAGAGAAAGAGAAAGGAAGAGAAAGAAAGCTAATGCTGGAGTGTATTAGTCATCCTCTGACAGAGCTGAATATGTGTGGGTTGGTTTGACTTTGGGGAAGACTGCACTGGAAGCTTCTGGAGTTTGTTGTGAATGCTGCTGTGAGCTGTTCCAGTAGCGACATGTTTATGTGCTGGGTTCAGTTTCGAAGCATTTGGATAGCTTGGGAAAAAGAAGCTGGGGGAGGAGACAGAGACTGAAACTGAGAATGAGAGCTGATGAGTTGCAAAACTCAATACACAAGCTTCTATTATGCGAAGGGGCCATATTTGTTTACTTTGTGTCAGAAATTCCAGTACAATAGTGGATCTATTCATACATATTTAAGTGATAATGAACTTCATCAGCTAGAGCATCCAGAACTCTAGCCCAAATTTCTGGAGGTCCCCTTTCTTACCTCAACCACTGTGAGCACGGTCCACTCTTGGAAAGCCAATACTTTTGGGATGATTTGGGCGAGTTTGTGACGAGGTGGGTGAGCTGGTCATCCAACATCCTCACCATAATAACACTCTAGTCACAGAATGCAATGAAATCTTCACAGCAATTCCATCATTTTAATACCCTTTATTTTGGAAACAACAACAAATAAGCAGGTGTCCATATAGTGTATATTATATACCCATCTCTTCTCATTTTTAGTTAGCAGGAGTTATTTCTTGTAAAAGCAAATTCTAAGTTCTTTCAACTATATTGAATACACAACATTTGGTTCTTTAAGAGGCTTCACTGCTACTTTTTACAGTCTAAACACTTTGCACTGTTTTGTGTTCTGTCTGGTGCCCCTCAGTTCATGGTTTAGGCTGTAGCCAAAGCAGCACAAAGCCTTCCCTGTGCATCCAATCAGGGATGACACATCCAGGGCATTATTATGACTACATGCAAATCACACAGACCAGCCATGAGGTCATGTCTGCTGTATCACTCTACAAAACATAGCCATGTCTTCCTTCAACGACATCTGAATCTGAACATGTGACTTTCACAACAGAAAAATGAATGAATGAAGTTACACTTTTAGAGCACCTTTGGAGATTCTCACAATCACACTCTTTCAACCAACTCACCTAGTCATGCATAGTCATCTCAGCCAGTCCACAGATTTCTTCCTGCCTTCCAAAACTGCACACGGTAGGTGAATTGGCCATGCTGGATTGTCCAAAGGTGTGAGTGCGTGTGGTAAACTGTGATGGACCGGTAGCCTTTTCAGGGGGTATTTCCAGCATACAGTATATGATAATGAATCATGGTAATGATAATGACTGTCATTCACAGGGTTACAATGGGTCAATTTCTGAAATATTACTTTTTGGGTCGTGAAATTTCTGGGAATTTCTGTTTGTAGCATCTTTAATGTTTAATTGTCATTTTCCATTACCTGGCACTGCAGGTAGTGTATGTTTCACACAGCTCCAGGGGGTTCAATCCATGCTCGGGTTGCTGTAAGTGAGGAGTTTTGTGTGTTTCCTCCAGGTACTCCGGTTTCCTCCTGCCTCCCGAAAATGCACATGGTAGGTGAATTGGCCATGCTAAATTGCCCCTAGGTGTGAGTGCATGCTTGTGTGTGTGTGTGTGTGTTTGTGTGTGGTACCCTGCGATGGACTGGCGCCCTGTCCGGGAGGTATTCCTGCCTTGCACCCCCAATGACTCCAGGTAGGCTCTGGATCCACTGTGAGCCTATTCAGGAAGAAGCGGATAATGATTTTCCAAAATGCTGTGTTTTCACATGTTTTCCATATTATGTAAGTGCTCTGTATGTTTATTGGATTTTTCTGTGGCCAAAGACAAAGACTGCCTGTTCATTGTGACTGAGGGAAATATAGCCTCATAGTGAGGAAAGCTTTTTCGAATTTGAAATGTGCATGGTGCTCCTTTCCTTACTTTGATGGAAAAATAAATAATTTCATAAAAATTAGCATAATTGTACACATATATGTCTGCCAGTTACAAACACATACATTAAATTTAAGTTAAACTTACATTAATTAAAACTTTTCAGATCTATCAGACAACACGTTAATATTTTGCATATATGTTTAATATTTGATATGTACATATAAGAGTCACATATATGTACCTATGTTTTGTAATGTGTGATCCTTTATGATATATGTGCATATACAGTCACATTAGATTTCTGTATGGGAAGAGAAAGAGAGCAGAAATAACAACTTGGTTGTGAATAAGTTGGAATGGCAGTCAGTGGATTGACGAACAGGCAGTCTAAACTACAGTGGCAGTGCAGTTGCTGCTCACACCAAACCAGCCAGCTCTCCCTTATCTCTTGACTTGTTAAGCTGGTTGACTGTTTGTCAGTCATGTCAGGAGTGACTGTATGACTCCAACACTAATTGCCACCAGTTCTAAATTTAGCACAAGCGATGAGGATTCCTGATCACACAAACCAAAAGCTAAAAAACACTACCCAGCCTGCTCTGCCAGTGTGCCAGTGTAACCCCCCATCCCCAAACACACACACACACACACACTCTCTCTCTCTTCCCATCACCTGGGGAATACATGAACTATTCCATATGTCACAGTTGTCAGTCTGTCAGTCACAGGCAAATGTGGGAAGTCTCTCTGTCTCAGCAGGGCCTGTTGCTCTTTGGCTGAGCTAATCTCTCTCTCCCCCTCTCTCCCTCTCTCTACCAGTGTTTACTTGTGTGTCAGCATGGGTGCTACCCCAGCTCAAGCCTCTCCCAAACTGCACACCAGCTACGAGTTCAATAAAGGGTCCAGCAAGTGCTTAATATTCATGGTGAAGAGGGCAGGATTGAACTCAGATTTAGGCAGAGCACACGCTAGACCATTTAAGAGACTCACAATGAATGGCACAATGTTCTTTACCTCAGGTGAACCTGACCAACTCTTGAATTAGTGATGATGATACTTTTTTTTGGCACAAAATGACTGCTAAAATGCATCTCAAGTTAGGGGCCTCTGGTGGAGCCACTTAAATGTTTGCCCTGCTGAAAAATCAAGCTCATTCTGCTGGTAGCTGGTTTCAGGTGGTCTAAGCTGGTCTTTGATGGTCATGGTGGTTGAAAAGCTGGTCATCAAGATGAAAACATACCCTGTACTGGTAAGCTAGCTGGATAACCAGCTCTTTACCAGCATAAGGTGTTTCATTTTAATTTTTGTCATGCTTGGTCATCCTGGTTGACCAGCTTTGTCTCAGTGGTCAAGCTGGTTAACACTTACAACCTGAAATCCGCACTTTGCAGGCAGTTACATGTTGTTTTCTATGCTTCATATCTCAGGATCAGAGTAATTTACAGACATGTAACACTTTTTAGCACATTACAAGACCCTTAACAGTCATCAGAGGGGGCTTGTCATTGTATGATGAATTAGCAGTCAATCATTTTTTTTAACCATTGTCAAGAATTTTGAAGAACTCAGGATTATATCCGTGTAAATCTACATCATTGTAAATAATGAATCAAACTAATCCATGTTTAAGGTCAAAAACACCCTCGATAATATATTTCAAAAATTTCAAATTCTACTAATATCTAAATTCTGTTCATATTTAATAAGATTTAATCAGATACTTGAATATCTGAAAATAATATCTGGCATGTGTGACTGTCTATAAATACTTAATACTTATAATTCTTTGGTGAATGAAAGTACATGTAACTATGGTTCATAAAACAGGTTAACCTACGGATGCACTAAAAAAGGGAAAAGACACAATGATGTCTTGATATAAACAAGTCATCCAATGTGGAGTCAATTTGTAAATGCAGCAAATGTGCCAGCCCTGTGGAAGAATGACCCAACAATGACTGCTCTACCTTTCTGGAATGGGTATATCTGTAAAGAGTTACAGGAAGGCAAAACAAATATTTAATTGATGCAATGGTAAGAACAGGGCAAAGTTAATGAAAGCCTGTGGCAAAATACAATAAATAATTAAAATATATAAAATAAAATAAAAGTAACATGTTCTGCATTCAGCCTTCAGCTAATGTTTCAGACTAAAATCATTTTGGTGCATCCATAAGCTAAACCATCAATCTCAAACTCAACATGGTCTATGCTGGTCAAGAGCTAAGCTTAACCAACTTGACCAGCTTGAACTCTTAAGGCTGTTTTTTTCAGCAGGATATTCTTTCTCTGACCCCTGGAAATCATCTCTCTCGCCCTTCATTGTGTAATTCTGCTGGTAGTAATAAAAAGTAATAAACTGGTAGTTTAATAAATCATATACAATAATGCAAACAATAAACTGTGCAGTACAGATAATCTGGTTTGGGAACTATATGCAATAAACTAGCCTCCTTTCCTGATGACAAACACGTGGCTATGGTGTGTGGGCCTTTGTTGGGGCTTACTCTGTATCAGTTATCCTACTTACCTTGGTCTGATTTCATTTAATTTGAACAGACAGTCGCGCACATTACAGTTTGCTGCATTTCATGCCGTATAGCGTCCCATTGATGTAGTTAATACAGCATGTAGTGGGTTAATTAGGCAGTAAAGTGTAAACATTAGAATGTTAAGTGTTTCCACGCACAGACATCATAAAACACTTGTCTTCATCAATTTGAAATAAGAAGTTAAAGCTAGAATTTCAAAACAACTCATGAAATTAACTACTTGGGCCAGTCAACCTGAAACAGACTCCAAGTTAACTGTAAAAAGGTCATTGTTGGAAGCCATGTTTACTTATATTAAAAAAATAATAGCCAAGAATTGTCTTGCTTTCTTCAGATAATGACCAAAATCTAAAAGTTGTACGTCACATTTTACTCACTAGCACAGCCGGCAAGTCGACAGTTTGAGATGTCTTTGTCAGAGTGTTCGTGTAATCTCCGGAAGGTTGCAGCAGGAGTAAAGGACACAGTCATAGATGAGTAATGCCCAATCAGTTCATAAATCCTCCATCCTGTTCCACAGCATCTCGCTGCAATCAGGGCTATGGAGGGTCACCCAGCTTCTCTCGCCACTCCGTGCTGTCACTCCTTGGCCTGGCCTCTCATAAATCATCCCTTCTGATATGTTTAAGTGACACAACATTAGAAATGGGCTTTCATGGTAATTAATACATTTTTCATAATCTGCACGAATGGCTAAATAAAATATTTGACATAAGATTGATCTTGTTTGTGAGAAGATCTATAAAAGATACAAATCACGCTAAAAGCATTGTCTAAAGCAAACAAGAGGGAGGCCAAGGTTGGACGGTGGCTCTACATACACATAATGGGACACTGTCCTGTTGCTCAATATTGTAAGGTTCAGCCTCTGGGAAAATATGACCTACTTAACTAAAACAAATGCTTTCATCTTGCTGCAACTTTTAGTATAGACTTACTGCAGTTTATTGCTTTCTGATATTTTCATCATTGAGACACTGTTATACTTGACATTCATACATCATTTCACCAATCCAGTCATTTGCAATATGAAGGGTTGATGTCTCTAGAGTTGGCAAGTACTCTAAAGGCCAGTGTGTTGCCTTATGTTAAACTTCTTTAAAATGATTACTATACTCAACTTATCTATTTACATACAGTGACCATGCAATCTTTTTTTCCTTGACATGTCTGCTTTTTGCCATGTAAAAATGTGTCTAGTCGGGATTTGTAAATTGGTTTGTATTGATTTCTCATCAGTGTTTGCTTCTATAATCACCAGATATCTGAGCTTTCCATGCATGTTTAAACCCCATCTTGTCATCCCTACTATTGGTTTACATGTACTTGCATCTACATTAACCAGACTGGCCAGAATGGAGTTTTTATAACACTCAACATGGCATCAGGTTACAATTAAAAACAAATTCTTGGCCTTTTTACAAGAAGGACCAGTCAGGATGCTGTTTTTACCACAAGCAAAGGCAGGTTGATTATGTTGTGGCACTAGTGGGGAATCCCCTCATAATCTCGTGATTTGTGCAAGCTTAGTAGCCAGCACAAGCTGGAAAATCCTATGTGTTTTTGAGCCAAATGCATTTGTGAGGTTTGAGCTTTTCAGTGATTTAAAATGTTTGTTACAGTAATTTGTTTGTAAAAATGTTGTTTGTTATTGGCTACAGTGCAGAAAGCTCCTGTTCCGCTTTTATGAAGCTGCCCAACACACAAGAGAAAGGAGTCCGTCTAGCCCGTGGGTTACCTGCTACATCCATTTTCTTTTCCTGCTTTGCTGTTCTGTCATGTGTAGGGAGTTGAATGTAATGAATCAAAACAGAAGCATGAACAAACCAGTAAAAAAACTGGGAAACTATAACTGATACAAGATAAAACCAGCCCGAATAATGATACTACCACCACCATGTTTAATAGGATAGGGGTTTTATGCTCATCTGTCCACAAAGCATTGTTTCAATAGTGTTGTGGCTTATCCATGTAATCTTTAGCAGACAGGCAGCAAAGTGCACACTGGACTATTATATGAGGCCTTGCTCTTGGTGTTATCTTTTTAAAATTCAAGAACCTTGAATGTGCTCTGAGTTCTAAAACACATTTTAATTATGCATACAAGTATATTTAATCTCGATACACAATGCAAGTAACATTACAGAAGGCCTGCACAATGACACTTTATCAAGTAATGCTTAAATGTCGGCTTTCAGCCCTGATGAGCTGATTGTGGTGAAAGACCCCCAACAAAAACATCAGTAGTCCAATCATAATCAGATTTCTGTAGTTACCTGATTAATCATATGGTCATGGCCTGGAATTTAGCTCACTACATGTTGCTCAGTACATCTATACCCTTACTCAGATTTATTTTGGTCTCTTTCAATGTGTGTATGGATGTACCTTCCTGACAACCTGCAGCTGTCCCTGATCAGGAGATATGAACCACTGCAGCACCACCTTCCTCGCACTGCATTCACATTATTCTGTGAGGTTACTGGCTGGTTGCAATGTAGAAATCTGATTACCCACATGGTCTGAGTCCACAAGTGCATGTAATCACATTGATTGGAGTACTGACAAAATCAGATTTTGCAGAGATTGGACTTTTGGGTGCATGAAATGTACTCACTGGTCATTCCATCTCTGTTGCTAATGATAAACCACCTTTCAGTAAAAGGTAGCCAATATGATCAAGGAAACATGCTATGCACCACATAGACTACATAGATAATTAGTTTATTCTTTATTTTTTATTATTCTGAAACAGGTTTCATTCTCACATGCCAAACTGAGCAATTTTGATTTCCCATGAGCTAAAAAGACCACTTCCACTGTGAAGAATCGCCTTCTGTGTGCATCCTCACTGTCTTCCTTTCACACCCTGTCATATTCATTTATTTGGAGACGAGTGCGAAGGGCGGTGGTGGGGGTGGGGGGGTAGAAGATGAAGAGAGGTAGAGGGAGAGAGGGAGAGAGAGAGAGAGAGAGAGAGAGAGAGAGAGAGAGAGAGAGGAGAAAACATCAAAACTTGTGTGTGTGTCAACAGCCACCCAGAGAATCACCACCTCGCCGTCTCCTCCAGAAGAGCTCAGAGGACATCAAACACTCCAATCACCAAACCAGATGAAAAAGAGCCTGGCTAATCACAAAACTTGTCATTTTTCTTTGAGACGCCAAAGCTACTCCTTCTCTCTTTTATTTATTTGATTCCCCAGAAGTGCGTTCTGTTATTTGTCCGAGTCTGCCTGACTCAATAATGTAAATATTGTTGGACAGAGCTTATTTCAGCTCTCATGTGGGAAGCACTTTTGTTTAACTGCCTTAATGAGGAGGCTTTTCCAAAACATTGGGGTCTGTTGAACACAGAGTTTTTGTTCAATTTAAATGTTTCTTGGTCCTTTAAGTGCACCAATATGGTCCATTCAAATATATTAAATTCCTCTCTTCTATAAGTACATGTTGATGAACCTAGGGGCTGCAGCCAATCAGTCACTGACTTTTACATACAGTAGGCCTGTGAAACGTGAAACAGAATGTCCCATCCATCTGACACCCACACATGTCTCATTTAAATTCTGATAATTCATGAGCTATGAGCAGTGTTAACCTCACTCACATGATAACACCTTACAACCTTTACAGGTGTGAGTTTTTACAAGCCAATCCAGGAGGTAAAACCACTTCATAATCAATTTACACACTGATATTCCAGGACATTTGGCATGTTAGTGTATGCATAAGTCTAGGTGAATGATAATTACAATATTGTTAAGAAATATTTATTTTAAACATTCATTTTATTGAATTTTGAACAGAAACAATCCAAAAAAACAAGCAAAAAAGAAAACAAACAAACATTGATAAGATTGGTAAATAAAGCTAATTAAAAAAAACACAAAAACAACAACAATGTGAGCCACACATGAGCATGTTTGCTGGGAAATGTCTTTAATAAATGTAAGAAATGGACTAAAAACAAATACTTTAGCTACTCTGGGATGAGTAAAAATGTAGATGATAAAGCATTTAGCTGATGCTCTTATCTAGAGTTACAAGGTTTCTTACAAGGTATTAAAGAGGTCTCGTGTTAGGGGTCTTTCCTCAAGACTTATTTGTGTACTGACATAGTCACCCAGACCTGGAGTTGAACCCCAGTTTTCCACATGGTGTGGGAGCTCACTAGCAGTATTGGTGTTACTCACTGGCTCATCCTACTCCACTGTCCAAAGGAATGTTCATCTCATTTTTCATCTCTTTTTCAAACATGTTTTTTAGACAACCATAAGTGGTACTTCTGTGGTGATTTCAATCTTGGTAGAGCCTTAATAAGCAAATAAATAAACTACCTACATAACTACAAGCAAATTCATGATGATGTAGTGAATTAATTTGATGACATCATCCACTTAAATCACTCAAGCTAGCGTTGCTCCTCCACAATTAGCTCAGCGCCTCCTAAATACTCTTCTTCTGAAGAAAAATACACAGATTCAAACCAGCATGCTCCTAGGGGGTGAGTAGTGCTCTAAATAGGAGATGAGGTCCCCTTTGAATATTTACTGAGCTCAAGAGAAAGAGAAAGAGAGAGAGAGAGAGAGAGAGAGAGAGAGAGAGCGAGAGAGAGAGAGAGAGAGAGCAAGACCTCTGCAGTAACCTTGCTGTTGGCTACAAACCTCCCCGTTCTGACACTGGCTCAACTAACGCACTGGGGTGCCGCCCCATTCGACTCTTCTATGTGTGTGTATGTGCACACGTGTGTTTGAGCTACACTTAACCTCCAGCCTTGAATCTCAAAGGACATCCTTGGTCTCCTTCAGG
Organism: Acestrorhynchus altus; assembly: GCA_034509495.1. Taxonomy (NCBI): domain Eukaryota; kingdom Metazoa; phylum Chordata; class Actinopteri; order Characiformes; family Acestrorhynchidae; genus Acestrorhynchus; species Acestrorhynchus altus. The sequence continues at coordinate 16,734,339 of CM067504.1, forward strand.
CCTGGATATGTTAAATTGATGTTGCTCTGACACTATTTGCTTAAAGAAAACTCTTATTGGCATCTCCGTGAACCTTGAACAGCACAAAATATAACCAGTGAACAGACTGTCTATGTTCAGAAAATTCACTCATTTCCAACTGAATTAAATCCCAGTTTAAATGCCATATGAGCCTTCTAGTACATGTTTACTGCAGGAGTGTATGCTCATCCTTTTTTGCTCACACAGTGTTCAAATTTTAGAATTTGAGAAAGGTCCTGAGATGGGATAATACTGATGCATACATAAAAAAAGGTCATTCAGGTTGTTGTTGTTTTTTATTATTTTTATTTTAACCACTGTCAAGTATTTGGATAACATTGTTATAAACTTCAAACTTCTTGCATTTTCAGCTCAACACACCCAATTTCAAACAGGATTTCTGAGTGTAAAAGTGTGTAATGTGTTTAAACACAAGTAAACAGAAGTAGGAAGAACATGCAAGAACATTCTTAATCAAAACAAGGTCAAATTCATTCATATACTTAAATCTGTTCATTGTTACATTTCAGATGAAGACAAAATTGGGTGGGCTAGTATCCCTTGAAAATAACAAGATCTGGCCTGTGTGGCTGTCTCCCAGAAATGCTATGAAAACATTCCACAAATACTGTTATAAAGGATAAGAGAATGAAAGAAAAAAAAGAATATATTTGGATCTATTTCTCTACATGGAGTTGATAAGCTGTACGTGTATATACAGTGCATCACTTTTTGCACATTTTGTTATGTTACAGCCTTTTTCTAAAATGGATTCATTTTTTTCCATCACAGTTCTACACACAATACCCGACAATGAAGTGAGAAAAGTTTGTTTGAAAAAAAATAAAAATAAAACACAAACATATAACGTTCATAAATATTCACAGCCTTGGACATAACAGTCAAAATCAAGCTCAAGAAAAAAAGACCATTCTTTTTCCTGGTGACTCTCAAATTCTTACAACTGCTCAAATCACTTTTGAACTCTTCTCTAAGGAATACTTTCTTGCAAAGGATGCTACCAGTGAAACAGCATGATTTGGAATGACAAGCACATGCAATAGAATGACCTTATATTGTCAGGTATAGCGATAAGGCCTGTCCTGGCTTATGTCACGTGTGGCCAAGTGTGAAATGTGAACCTGCAAATGGGTTTAGGCACTTGAAAGTTAGAATGAAATGCTTGAAGTAGAATTATTTTAGAGATGCTGTCAATAAAGATTTGGACACAATGTTTCTGCTGATATCTACTGAACCTTTGCCCAACAGAAAAACAACCCATTTATTTGTAGGTTTTTTGTGGCTTATTTTCCACATGATGTAGGAAACGTTCCACAAATGTATAGTTCTGGTCCATGCTAACAAGCTTGAAGATTCTGTGAATCTCCCATTCTAACCCATTCTAAAGGTATTCTAAATAATGTGACTGGGGAAAAAACACTGAAGACCACTGAACTCATTATGATGATGATGATGATGATGATGAAGATGATGAAACACTACTTTAAAATAATTTTGTTTTGGTGCATGATCATGCTGGAAGTAGCTGACCCAAACATTCCCCACACATTACACCACGTACATTACAGCCTGGGCTGTTGGTGCCAAATTCTGATCCTACCAGCTGTGTACCTCAGAAATCCAGGTTCATTAGACCAGGTTATGTTTATTTGAATGTTACAGCAGGTCTCACTGATATTTCAACTGGTGACAGGTCTCCTCATTTATAGTATCTCTGGTTTAACTGCACACATCACTCGCCCAAAAGTGTCCCAAAATAGCCTTTATCTCGTGCTGTGTGTTATTTCTTTCCATCCAAGGATGATAGATTGGTGTTGTATTGACCCTGTATGTGTCATTCACTTGAGTTACAGTGCTCATCAAATGTACAGTAGAGGTCAGTGCCTGATGATTTTGCTTCCTGAATACTTTTTGGTCCATCAAATGTATTATGAGCTGCTGTTCACAAATATAAAAATTAAAATGATAACATTTTAAACAAATATAAAACATAAAAATTCACTATCACATACCATTTTTAATAATTTTCTCCAAACATTTTCAGTTTGTCCAAATATAGTCCACAATGCATATGTTCTTTGTGTTTTACAGGCAAAGCCTTGGCATGCATTCCATGCATTTGATTTAAACTAAATGACGTAAGACGGTTTGATACAGAGTAGGAATGCCTTGACATGTTTAAGTATGTCCAGAGGCTGCATGCAGACATTATAAAAGCAGCTCACTTCCATAAATGCAATCATTAGGTTGATATATAAATTGGTGTATTTATGTAGCTACACTTGTCCAAGTAGACATATCAGCTACATAAAATCAAAACAGCTGTAGTTATAAAATGTCTCATCAGTGTCGCAACAGCTGTGATATGTTCTGTTATTTTGTGGGGAGTACATGCTTAAGCCTCAATGACACCATGACAGCTCTTATCATGAAAGCTTAGAAATTGTATTTCAGTCGTAAGGTTAGTGATCAAGACAAATCTTGAGCTCATATCTGTTGTGGAAGGTGTGCTGTTGATCTTAGGGCTTGGCTGAGAGGTTCATGCAAGTCAATGCAAATTGCTGGTCTGATGATATGGCAGGAACATAAGAATCATGTCATTGACTGTTACTTCTGTCTAACCAATTGGCTAATGTGTCAGCTATGCTGCACATGAAAAAAATGAGAATATGGAACTATTGCTGAAACACATCTGCTATAGCAACTACAACATCTGTGTGGATTAAAAAGTGGTGGCACTGTTGCTTGCACTGGAGCTGGGATATACAAAATACTGCTGTTTCCTCTGCAAATGGGACAGCCATACTAGAAAGTCACAATGCACTAAAAGGAACTGGCCACTTCATTAGCAATTGACTCCAGAACAGCAAAAGGTGGCACACAAACCAATTGTGAACCCAAAAATTATATTTTTGCCTCCACATAAAATCTGGAGCAATGAACAGGTGAAGCTTTTGTTATTTGGGACAAATGTCCCCAATAATAACTGCTATCAAGAAAATGGCATTTTTGTTGGTCTACAAATCCAAAGCATCATGAATGACAAGCAGTTTCAAGAGGTGGTGGGACGTGAGAAAATCACTTGGAAATCATTCAAGGATGATGCAGAAGATTTCCTAGGCAACTATTGAGCACCAAGCTACAGCAAACTTACAAAGCAATGAACTGTAACATAATTGATTTTCTGCAGTCACACTTTTTCTTTTTTACCATAAACACTTGGAACAGTCAGTTACAAACACAGCAAATGATTCCATCAAGACATTATCACAATGCAAAAGCATTACCAGGCTTCTAAAAACCCTCATTGCTGGCTGACTATTGCTGGACACTAAAATGAGATGCAACAGATGTGAAACACAAATGAAACTGAGCAGCAACACATTTTTAGTTCAGTTGAACTAATGCCATGAATTATTTTTTTGTTATAACTAGTAAAACTTAATATCATATTTCTCAAAATTTCAATGTGACACAGACAATCAGAGATTATAGGAGTGTTCAACTACTGTCTACCACAATTACCTCGAATTTTTAAAGACGCAGCATTTTTTGATGCTGGTTTGATTCCCTAAACTGGCAAAACATGACTGCTCCCCAGCTGGTCCCCATGTCATGGATAGGGCTGCTCACTACTCCACACATCTGTGCTCACTGTCCCCTAGTGTGTATATTCACCAGTGTGTATGTGTGTGTTTCAGTGCGTGGATGGGTTAAATGTGCAAACAGAGTGGCTCTACATGCAGGTTTATATGTAGTTTATTGGCTATAGTTGCACGTCTATAGTTGCATGCATGCTGAAATTACTTTTTAAAAATAAACTTCCAATTGAGGTGAACTAGGAAACAAAATGAAATAAAATAATATGAATTATAAAAACACAAAGCATTTAAAAGATACTAAGCTCAGTATGAGGTCTTCCCATAACACTGGATACTACAGCAAAATATGATGATGAAAAGGCTTTGAAGCATCTTAAGTTTTCTCATATATATGTTTTCCAAAAGTAAATAGGCATCTTTTAATTCATGAGTAGTGAATAAAACCAGTCTTTGCTCAGTGTTCCTGAGCTCTTTAGAGGGATGAATGAACACAGCAATAGTGGGCAGATGTGAGCGATAAACACAGCTTTGGTGTTGCTTTTTATTTCTGCTTTTTTCTCAGTGCACTCAAATGGGAGTTGAAAGTGAAAGTGCGTGCAGCACAAGGCACAAGGTCACACAGCATGCTACTTTTACAACACTTTTCCAAATGACTTGCTGTATACAGAACTGTGCAAAAGTCTTAGGCACTCTTTCAAACCATTTATCTTAACATTAAGTGTTTGCTTGTAAATACAGTGTTTAATGTTAAAATACATGCAAATAAAAAAGTTATTTGATTTCAAGGAAGTGATCTTATGGTGTAGTGAGAAGTAAGCTCACAAAATGATTCACCTGTGACTGAAACATATCAGAAGCAGGTAATACCTTAATGAGCACGAATAAGGACTGGACAAGTTACTGGATGTAGCTGTCATCATTGTTCAGCCACTCAAAGAATAAATAATTACTCGTTGTTCCAGGTAGATCCCACAGAAGTTCAAGAGGATCTTGGGATTTGTAGGCCAGTCTAGATGTTTGAACATTAATTCTGGTGACTTGCCCTTGCTGCAAAACTAAAGAAGTGAATTGTTTAATGTTAAAATGTCTTGGACGACTGTCTACATTCATGCATTTAGAAAATCAATCCAATTTATTGTTGGCCTTGGAATCAAAGCCTAAGAGTAATTCAGGTTTATTTTACAGCACCTTAAATTCATTTGGCTTTTTGTCAAAAAACAACAATGGACTTGAATAAACTTGGATAGTCTCACACACACACACACACACACACACACACACACACACACACACACACACACACACACACACACACACACACACACACACACTCATAGACACTTGCAGACCAGCACACTACATCACAGAATCAGAATCAATACTTTATTAAAAATAAGTTCTTAGAGCTGTATATAAAATATAAAAATATAGAATAATAAAAATAATAGAGTAATAAAAAGAATGAGAACTGGAAGCACATGAGGTATGAAGTATGAATACTGAGGCTTGGTCAAGTGTACACAAATGCGTTTGATGTGCCTCTGTGGTCACTTGCACAGTCACTCAGAGAAACCTCACATGACATCACTGCCATGACATTAAAGCAAGGAAAGTAAAAGAAATAAAGAATGTAAACAACATGTATCACAGGGAGCATGTCCAAAGGCAAGCAAGTACTGGAGTTTTTACTCCTTTTGGAGTGAAGCAAGGTAAACAGAAATCGCAGTGAAACCACAGATTCTGGCAGTGAAAACAGATGGCATTTGCCAGTGAATAGGCCTATGACACACATTTACCCAAACTAGACATTCCCTGTGTGCAAGCGCAGTGGATCTATGGGCACATTTACTTTTATGTCTAATAGGTTGTTTATTTAACTTGCATCCATTGCTAGTGTACACACTGTGTGTACACACAAATATACACACACAGCTCGCCTATTTTCTGTATAGAAGTGCTGCCAAAAGAATAGGACTCATGCAATTCATAATGCTAGGTGAGGGCTGGAGGAGTATAAAGCCCACCAGCAGTGGAACAGTGTTCACTGGAATGATTTATGGTGCTTCATCTACAGTTATGAAATCACTAATGTTTGGCAGAATGACCACACCCAATCTCCTCAATTACACACATGATACTTCACAGGGGGATGAGTGGAATCTAACTTCAAGAATCATTAGCTGAAGCTGCCCAGAACTCTAGCTAAGGTTTCTAGAGTTCCCCTTGCTTACCGTAACCACTGTGAGCACGGTCGGCACTTGGCAAACCAACTCTTTTGGGATAAGTTGGGAGAGTTTGTAATGAAAGTGGTCATCCAACATCCTGACCTCACTAACACTCTAGTTACAGAATGCAATCAAATCCTTGAACCATAGAGGCAGTTACTCCAACAAAAGCAGGATAGACTCTTTTTAGTACCCTTGATTTTGGAAGAAATACTGAATGAGCAGGTGTCCCAGTACTTTTGTCCATATAATGCACACCACTTCCATTTACCTCAATAACTCTCATTATTCAACTGTGCCAAAGTATGCAGATTGACATTCGAGAGCAAATTTAAGATTAACTAAATATAAGCCTGAAATTTAAGGATGTTCCAAAGTTCCAATGCTATTGCCAGTTACTGGTAAATTGAAAAAAAGCAGGAAAAACAGAAAAAAACTTCATCTGATTACGCCTTTCATTTATTTATTTTTGTCTTTATTGCATACTTTATCAAACCATCGCAGTATCGGCTTGCTTGCAAATCAGGCCCATTCATCTGGTGGATTGTGATGGATTGGTGCTTGTCATCTGGCGAGCTTGTGTTTCTGCAGTTGGAGAGGAAGTCCTCAGCCCTGGCACGGAGTGCTCTTTCAGCCCAGTCATGCTAACGTCTGGGGTCACAGCTCCTTCATTACAAGCCACCTCCCTCCCCCAACACAGGCCCATCAGAGATGCATTCTGAATCAGATAGGGATTTTCCTCCCTCGCTCTTGCACAAAGGTGTAATTTGGCAATTTGTGTGTCTTAATAGGAGAAATTAAAGGGCTTTTTAAACATGACACTAAATGCTAGATGCAAGATTTGTGTTCAGCACCACTGCACCACTCCTCGTGTGGCATTCTGGCATTCGGGTGGCTTGGTGTAGCCTGGTTAGTACATCTCTCTTAGTCTCTCGATATCTTCTGTCTCTTTTCTTCTCACATTCGCTCACTCACATGTTTAAGCGCAGATGCATGCAAAGATAAACTCGCAGCTAGACACATGCACACACACAATCTGGTGGAACACGCAGTCTGTGCTACACTTTACACTTAGAGCACTATAATTTGCACCAAATTAGTGAGATATTCCTCAATGAGCTACATGGTGAGGCCTTGAGCGTCACATGGCCAAATGTGAAAGTTATTCATGATGTCTGAGCTAGGGATGCAGGAAGTAAAGGTCCTTAGAACCCCCAATCTTCAGGATAGCTTACAACTGACAAAACAGATAGATGACAAAACATATTTAAAGCAGAGATGGGATATGGAGTCACAACATTTCATCCATTACTCAAGACTTCTGTAGGGATGTAATGTTCATATTTCACAGTAAAGTGCAGCATTAGACACTAGGAACAATTAACAATTTAGAACCCTAGGCTACTTTTATGGGATGGTTTCATAGTTTGACATACTGGCAAAATTACAACGGACTCCTCACATCCTCGACATCACCTCTTCCAGACTCTCCCCTCTGGGACAAGGCTTCAGACCATCAAAACCAGCACAACACGACATGCTAACAGCTTCTTTCCCAGAGCTGTAGCACTTCACCACAGCAGTGGACACCTCTGAGTCTCCAAACCTCACTGAAGTGATCTGACTGGTTTAAATAGTACTGCTCAGTACATGTTTGCTCATTTGCACTCTGCTCTTTGGACAATTGTACAGATCTATTGTTGTTCTCTTCTGTAAATGTTCACAACATCTGCAATTCTACAAACAATATTTAATATAAATCTACCTCAGAAACATCGGATTCATTATATTCATAAGTGTACAGTACAGTTTTTTATTCATATCTTAGCTCCTCAGCTCTTCAGTACTTTTTAACTTTTAACTTATATTCTTTATTCTATTTATTGTTTATTGTACCTCCTTCCTAGTGTAATGTTTGTAAATAGTCTATGTACTCGTTACATGTCATACATGTGTTGCTCTCACCGAGAAAAATTCCTTGTATGTGTAACATACTTGGCGAAATAAAGAGATTCTGTTTCTGATTCTGATTTTATTCACCAAAACATTTGAAGTATTTATAGAAGACAGTCACACATTCCAGACATTGCAACTCAAATTTGTTTTCATCAGAGATGTAAATATTAAGATAATTTAAAAATTTGAATGAATTTGAGCATGTTTTGATAAAAAAAAGTTATATATATTGCACCCACTATTCATTCTTTGTTTGTTTTTGCTTATATAGGGACAAGCATGAGTGAATGTCATTTCTTATTTTTGTTATTTATGTATATATCAGTATTATCCCTTCTCAGTCTATTTCATTTGAAATTTGAACACTGTATGAGCAAAAAAGTGAACAACCCCTCCCTTCTCTTTTTCCTCTATAACCCAGTATTGGAGTCAACTGTGTCACTGATAAGTCTGCATGCAGGTTGAGCCTGTGCATGTCTCTTCTCTGAAGAGAGCAGTAAACATGCATTTGGAATTTAATTAGATACAAGTTAATTTGTATCTTTTTTTTATCTTTTATGTTGTAAATACAGAGACATATTTATTCTCCCCCTTCTCCCTACTTCCCTTATTGATCTGTGAGTGCTGGCAGTCGCAAATAAGCATTTCGCTACATTTTGTACTGTGTATAACTATGTGCATGACAAATAAACAAACCTTGAACCCTTGAACATTATAGCTGTTTTTACAGTATTAAAATAATTTGTATTAATGATCTAAATTATGTCTTAATGTTGCAATAAGACTAGTTTGCAGGGCACTATTTATCTAGTATGAATCCTTCCCAGCACTGTAGAGACAGTTACTCCAACAAAACCAAAAATGACTGAGCAAGTGTCCTTATACTTTTGCCCAGCAACCTGTTTGGTCAAGACTCAGCACATTTGCATTAAGTCTGTCCAGAACAACAAAGAGCAGAAATTATTAATGCAGCTGTTGATGAGAGAGGTAAACAGAGACTGGTCACCAATCTGTACTATTGTGGAGAGAAGAAAAGCATATCAAAATGAACAATACATTCAACCTTGAGGACGAATGTAGAAAACCCCATTACAGACTACTTCTGTCAGCTAAGAACAGAAAGCTGAGGCTGCAGTGGACAGCTGAAGACTGGAGAAACACAACATAGAGAAACATCTGGTCTGATGAATCTGAATTTCTGGTACACATATGGTCAGAATTTGGGACCAACAGCATTAATCCATGTTGTTAAAATAATAAAATAATTCCCTCAACTGTGAGTAGTGTTCCAACAGCATGATGCTGTCACCATCATGCCTCACTGTATTAAAGGTATTGGCTAGGTGATGAGCAGTGCCTGGTTCCTCCAGACGTGATGTTTGGTCCTTCAGTTGCCTTTTGGCAAACTCCAGATGGACTGTCATGTGCCTTTTACTGATGAGTGCTTCCGTCTGTCCACTTTACTATAGAGGTCTGATTGGAGGAGTACTGCAGAAATGGTTGTCCTGCTATAAGGTTCTCCTTTCTCCACAGAGAAAGGCTGGAGCTCTATAAAGAGCCCTGGTGGTTCCAAACTTCTTCTATGTATGGATGATGGAGGCCACTGTGTTCATTGGGACCTTCAAACCAGCAGAATGATGATCAGTGGAAACAAGATGCACCTGAGCTCAGTTTTGAGTGTCATGGCAAATGCAATGAATACTTATGTACGTTATATCTTTGTGTTTTTATTTTCAATAAATTTGCATTGCATTTACATGAATTGAATCCATTTTGGAATAAGGCTGTAACAAAAAAAGTGTGCAAAAAGTTCTGCGAATACTTTCTGGATGTACTGTAACAAAACACAAAACTGAAGAAATGTCTTTTAAACATCATTTGTGAAATGAATTTATTAGAGTTGCAATTTTCTTGTGAGAAAAAGTTTAGGACACCCTATCATTTATGAGGAGGCAAGGCATACATGCCCTGCTGTAGCAAAGCAACTCAAAACCATGACACTTCCACTCCCATGCTTCACAATTGGATATACTTGTTCTCATATGTTGTGTTTGGTTTGTAGCAAACATGTCTTCTGTTTCTGTGCCCAAATAATTAAATATTGGATTCATCTATCCAAAGCACATTGTTCCAGAGGTGCTGATGTTTGTCTAGGTGTTCTCTGACAAACTTTAATCTTGCCCTGATGTTTTTTCCTCTTTGCACAGCTCCCATCAAAATCAATCTTGTTGGTCCTGTGATGATATTTTAGGATTGTTGGAATCTTTATGCATCTTGCTGTCTGCAGTTGGGGTGAACTTGCTAGGATGGCCTGATCTGGGCATGCTGGCAGTTGTTATAAGCGTTCTCCACTTGTAAATTGTTTTCCACACAGTAGAACAGCCGATTTCTAATTGTTTTGAGATCTGTTAAAATTCCTTCCAAGACTAATTAGCTTCTACAACCTGCTTTCTAAAGGCATCAGAGCACTCTTTTTATCTCACCAGGGCGATCCCACCCACTTCAACAATCAAGAGCAAACCAAACTAATGCCTGAGGTTTAAATAAGACAGACTCCTCCAAACCTCCTGTCTAATGATCGTCTAACTATGTGCTGCACGTGATTGTAACGTTAGGCATTTTAAGTAGTTATGAATGTGGGGGTGCCCTATTTTTTTCCTCACAAGAAAATTGTATTTCTAGAAATTATGCCAACAAATAATGTTTAAAAGCCATTTCTTCAGTTTTATGTGTTTAGTTACCTTCATCTCTCAATCAGCAAAGCTGTTCATGGGGTTACCTAACTTTTTCACATGACAGTATATACACACTGGCATGCCACAAGCATGATGTGAGGCCAAACACTGGCTAGGATGCTCATGGCAAGGTGATATTAAATATCAAATTGAGGCATGGTAGTGGACATTCCATTTCTGATATACATCATAGAAGGCATCACCACCCACAGTGGACAGGGCTGGTTAGAATTGTTAGTACAAACAGACAAGTGGTGCAACTTCCATATCCAATGCAGGAATACCACACATATATGCCGCAGCGCTGTGCAGTGTTCCTTAGCTTGAATGGAATATGGAAACAGAATACCTACCACAGTACTTCTGTTGACCATAAGCATGTTAACGTGTTGCATGGTCCAATTGGGTCATGTTATGGTTGGGCTTATATGGGTTTTATTATTGTGCAGACCCCATGAAACCAAAACACTGTGGAGGCTTGTGGTGTTTCCAAACTGCTATGGGGTGTATTCTCACAGCATGAGTTTTCTCCACTGGTCCAATGATGGGATATTTTAGCAGGATAATGCACCATTAGTCCCACATTGTCCAGAACTAGTTCCATGATATATTCCCGTGTGAATTGAGGAATGTTAAATGTCCACACAAAAAGTTGTTCAGTCAATTTACATACTGCTATCCTGTGACTTTTGCCATGTCGGTGTAATATAGCATTCAATTCATGTGTGCTGATTAAATGTTCAACTCAAAACATATTACCATACACCCTGCTTCCTTTGAAAATAGAGGCTAGCCTAAAGAGTCCATAAACGTCCAAATGTAAGACATCTTCACATGTAGTTAACTGTAGCTTGTTATTTTCTCTCTGTGGTTTGGATAGCACTGCACCTACTGTGTAGTCCTTCCTAATGAAATAACACCTCCTCTTACACCTCTCTCACACACACAAATCAGGGCATGTGGTTATTTTAGAATATGTGTATAATTTTTTTTTTTCAAGGCCAGGTGTGAAATGTATGTTCATTAAAAGTGACAAAGACCTGATTTCTAAAAGAACTGCTCAGAGGCAGCAAGGAGAGCTAATGACAGAGATGGAGGCAGGGATGGAGGGATGGAGGAGGGGTGCAGCAGGCCGTTTTGGAGCACACAGCACTTTGTTTTGTAGAGATGGATCGCACCCGTTCACCTTTAATGCTCAGTTTATGGCCGTCATCGCACAAATACACTTGTCTCTGATCTACTAACATACACCCGTGGATGATTTACTGCTTGTGAGATAGCACTTCACATCTGGTAGCATTTATCCATATAGATTTACTGTTATTACTTCCCTCACAGATGCCTGAAAAAATGAACAGTTACAGATTGGTATAAACTAAATAAATCTATGACAAACAAGTGACTACAGGCTAGTTATATTAAGAATATGACATCATTGTCCGCGGTGGTGGGTCCATTAGGATTGATTTTATATAAAATGTTAAAATATAGAATAATAAAAAAAGAATAAAGCAATATAAAGAATAAGCAGAATAAACACTCAATAGAATAATATAAATTATTAACAGAACCAAAACTCCAATTTCATTTAATAGCATTAGTTGTGATCATAAACCTAGTAAGCTTTTATGCTAACATGAAACATAAAATAAAGCATGATATATTCTTGTGATTTTTGTTATGTGCCTCTATACTGTATAGTGATATTTAATGCCTAAACCTTTCCATTCTAATCATCTGATAACCAACATTACAATAAAACAGATTTCTTCTCTCAGCTTTATGGGATTCATATTAAGAATGTTATGTTCATTTTAAGCTTACAATAAGATAATTTATGGTCTGCACAGAGGAATAGTACTTAAATATCATACTTCTTACGTACTTTGTATATCATGATTTTTGAGGTATTTCTTTTCTATAACTTTTATTTCTTTTTTGTGGAGTGTCAAGTGTAAATGAAGTGTAACGGTTGTTGATTACATTAATATACTGCTGTCAGTGTGTAGTATCATAAAAATAAGATTGTGTAATGGCAGTAGATGTCATTACGGCAAACATATTGTAGAATGATCCAAGATTAGCTATATTAATCCGTTATCCGTTATTATATTAAAACGTTACCGAAAATTTACAAAGATAATGATACATTATAAAGATAATGTATCTGTATGGTTTATTCTGAATTACAACGCTTGATCAACCAATGAACACAATGGGTTTTAGGTCACTGTTTCTAAGTTTCATCACTAGGTTTTGCGTTTTGATTTCAAAGAGTTTTCTCACTTTTGTACATGCATGTGTACACTGAATCTGCCCTACATGTAATATTTAAAGGCCTGGGCTGGGTTCTTCAAGATCCAACCCCAGAGTCAAGGCCTGGCTGAATCTGAAATATCAAACAGTCAAGCCTTCACTGACAGGACTGCTGATTAGTTGAACAATGTAACCTAAACATAGAAATCCATACAGTTTTTGGAATAATCAAGACAACTATAATGCATTCAAGGGGTATTGAGGTCTAAAACGCTCATGTATTACAATATTTTCTTTTTATACATTCTGTAATCCAGTATTGCATCTGTAAGGGTTGCCATTTTATTCAGTTGCATTCATGTTTTCATCAGTATTCTATTGCTACTGTATACTTGTGCTTTAGACAAATACATCATAAAACCATTGGGAATTCCTGGCATGCTTGTTACAAAGGCCTCAGCATTAAAGACAATCTTGAAGTACTATGAACACATAGTAACAGTACAGTTTTGAGGAAAGTGCATTTCCTGAATGAATGGTTCCCACTCTCTTAAAGAATGCTGGTATGTGGTTACTGTAATATTATAGGTGGTTTCTATGATATTGCTAGATGATTGCTATGGTATCCCAAATGGTTGCTATGGTGTTACTAAATGGTTGCAAGATGGGTTCTTTAGTGTATCAACCTGATTGCTATAGTATTTCATGTGGTTGCCAGGCAGTTGCTATGGTGTTCAACGTAACTGCTATCTGTCTCAGCTGAGTGCTCAGGTGCTTTGGCAGCCCATGTGGTTGGTTGGGTGTGTGTTTCTACTTGTATCATTGTGATATGTTAAGGGTGTCCAAACAACACAAATAATCCATTGCTTCAAGGAAATTATATGAAGACCAAAAAGAAGATGAAGAATCACAAAAAAAGTTGTGCACTGTGTAGCATTATGACTCTAATCAGAGCACCATTAACTCAAGCTAAACTTCCCTGCATCTAGACATTTGAGTTGGCTCAGTTATCCTTTACCATCTGGTCAGTGGGTCTGGGCCATTTATACCAACGTACACAAACATGTTCTAACATGCAAAAGTCAGTCCTGCCAAGAACTCGAGAAAAGACACTTCAAAAGCAACAACTGTTAGTGAGTCATTTCTCATTACAAGCCTTTTAATATAAATAGAATACATCATCGCCCTCCATGAAGTCAGTTATTACTTCAAACCAGTCAAGCCTATCCCATGAACTGTAGCCTTTGGAATTTTTTTACCTTCACTATTCTTACATCAGTCTGTTCTCTTCGAAGTGTTGCAGACTGTTTCCCCATCAAACTTGTTCTGACCTGAGAAAACTGTGAATGAAAGATAATCATGCTTCCATGAATGCTCCTACCTTTCATCATATCCAAACTAAAAAATAGAAAAAGAACAATTTAGAGAAGTAACAGATCCTGGTTCACACTCTTTCTGATCTCTTCACGTAGCAGTTGTTTGTTCCTTCTGAAACTCATTAGCAATGCTAGAAACAAACAGACACAACACTTGCTTCTGGCTTTTCAGTCTTTCTTGACGCAAAAAAAGTGTCTACAGAAAAAGTCACCTCAATTGCATTTGCACCAAATATTCTCATTGACAAACAAATAAAGCAATAAGAATAGTTGTTGGAATGGAAAAAAAATGTCAATTAATCATTCAAAGTTTATTTATACAGTGATTTTTACATTAAAGGCATTGCCACACATATTTGTGAATGTAATGATATATGTATGATATATAAGTGATTATATATATATATAATGATATGTAAGTGATTACAATAAGATGAGAGAACACAGTGAGAAAAGCAATGTTATAACTGTGAAAGATGCTACACTACAGCTGCTGAGCTACATCATCTAGCAAAAATAGCCAAGCAAAATGCACAGTGTACCATTCACCACTCAACTATTCTACCACTTCAGACATCAGTTGATTGTGGATGAAGGAATTGTGAGAAAAGGTCACAAGGCAGTGCTACAGATTGCTATACTAATTATATTACCTTTAAGTACTAGGCTATGGAAAGGGGGTGTAGAGGAACTGCCTATAATATACAATTTATAGACATGCTTACTGTATAAAGTTAAAAAACAGAGTCTTCTGTTACATGTAATATCATTTGACAATCACCAAAGAGCTGTTAAACAAGAAGAAACTGGTGTTCAGTGTTAAAGAATGAGGTGCAGAAGAATCTGAAGGTGAAACTGAGACAGAGTAAGGAGGCCTACAGAAGGAAGCTGGAGGCAAAACCTCTGAGCAACAATGCAAAGGAGGTCTGGGCAGATGGAATGAAATCAGCTAAAGTGTAGTGAGGGTCTGTTCCACTCAGCTGAGTGAGATTCTTCAGGTTCTCTCTAACCTGAGCCTGAAATAAGAGCAATATCTATGCTGTGGAAAATATCCGGTCTGGCTCCTGTTTTAAAGAAGTCACCTTCCTCTTCTCTCAATGACTTCAAATCACTTCTTAACCAATCAACTGCCCCCACTTATCTTTAAAGTCCTTTACTCTCACCTCCTTTGCTGCTTTACAGATTTTGTGTTACTTGTTTTGCTCGCATTTGTAGCTCATGTATCCTCGGACTGTTCACTGGTCCCGCCAGCTGCTACCCACTGCCTCACCACCTTGAGTTCAAATCCTGGGTCATGCTGCTTGCCATCTTAAGCCGGGGGTCAAAAGGGAGAGTGAAATTGGTCTGCTCTCCCCACATTGCATACTCAGTGTGATGCTGGTCAGCACAGGCATCTGTCAGCCACTGCATTGGAGCTGGGCCCCCTCATGCTTTCCTCTGAGTGCATTGGCTGTCCAGCAAGAATGGAAATGGTGGTAGTTTGAAATAGGCAGTAGGCTGGCATCAAATGTATCAAAGGAAGCATGTGCTCGTCTTCTCCCCCCTAGTGTCGGGATCATCACGTGATAGGGAGATTAATTGCAAACATTAGTAGCTCATTTATACTGCATCCTATGGGAGATGGACATCTTCAGCCTTCAGCCTACATACACCCTAATGCCAAGCACAAGTCACCATGTTTAAAGCTGTCTAGGTGTGTATATGCAACACTGGTGGCAGTTATATGCACACACTAAAGTTGGCATGTGACACGGCTCCTTAGGCCATTAAAACTTGAGTCTTCACGATTTAAACTCACATACTTGGTGCTGTTTCAAGTAAGCTGTTCATGGGTGTTTTTCGTTGCTAACACATTAATGCCTCACGTATAGTGCATCTGGAAACTAGTCACAGCGCTGCACGTTTTGTCTTATTCCAAAATGGATTCGAATCTTATTTTCCCTCAAAATTCTACACACAATACCCCACGATTACAAAACGAGAAAAAAGGGATTTGAAATCTTTGTAAATTGAAAATGTATTCTTCACAGTCTTTGACATGACACACAATTGGTCTCAGGTGCATCTTTTCCACTGATCAGATGTTTATACAGCTTGACTGTAGTACACCTGTGGTAAATTCAGCTGATTGGAAATGATTTGGAAAGGCACACATCTATTTATAGAAGATCACATAGTAGTCAGTTCATGTCAGAGCACATACCAACCCATGAAGTCTAAGGAATTGTCTGCAGACCTCTGAGACAGGATTGTATTGAGACACAGATCTGGGAAAAGGTACAGAAAAATTTCTGCTGCGTTGAAGGTGATCGTGAGTGATTGCGGAAGAAGCTAAACTGAATGATCATAGTAGGGGGGGCCTTTGTCATGGAGGTGACCAAGAACCCAATGGTCACTCTGACAGAGCTGCAACATTGCTCTGTGGAGACAGGAGAAACTTCCAGAAGGACAACTATTCTGCAGCACTCCACACAGAAGCCATGTCTCAGTAAAAGGGACATGACAGCCCATCATTAGTTTGCCAGGTCCGCCTGAAAGTCTCTCAGAACACAAGAAACAAAATTATCTGGTCTGATGGCGTCAATGCCAAGCATCATGTCTGGAGGAAACCAGGCACTGCTCATCACCTAGCCATCCCTAAGGTGAAGCATGGTGGTGGTAGCATTATGAACCCATGAATCCATTTTGAAATTAGGCTGTAAAATAACAAAATGTGTAAAAAGTGAAACATTGTGAATACTTTCCGGATGCACTGCCAGTCCAGCCTTCATGCATTATGTGGTCATGCATGCACACTGCAGTTGGTGGTTGAGCAAAGTTGCTCATAGTCCTTACTTCATTGCAAACACTACTGGCACCTTCATGTCACATCCTAAGGCTGGCACGGTTTCAGCCTCATGCATTACATAGACAAGCACATCACCACAGTGGATGCCTGAGCAAAGCTTCTCATGGGCATTTGGTTTGGTTTCAGCTCTGGGCAGAACTGTGCTGGTAGCTGGTCGCAATTGCTGTGGCTGATGGTTCTTGCAGGTTAGTAAGCCCATATCACTGCAGCTTTGATCACCTCCATGATCACTGCCATTAGAGGCAGTGGGCACTGGCAGCTGGATCACCATGGAGTATCACTGCAGCCAGATCCCTGGGCAGTACCTCTGTTGGCAGATCACTGCATCAGATTGTGTGGTAGGATTGTAAATCGTGGGCACAGCCAGCTGGATCACTGTAGACAATTATTGCACCCAGATATGGTGATACCTCTCTGCAGTACAAATCGATGCAGCCAGATGACTGTGATGGATCAGAGATGCTGGGCACTGGCAGCTGGATCAGCAAAGAGGACCACTGTATCTAGATGCAGTAGAGTCCAGCAGCAGGTGGATCATGGCAACAGGACACTGGTTGGTAGATCACTTCAATGGATCACTGTGGCCGGATGCCTGCTATGATTCCTGTATTACAAATCTCAGTTTAAGGCAACGTAAGGTTCTTACACTGTACTCTGGGAGTACCCTCTCTTTCTCTCTCTCCTTTCTTTTCTGCACAGACAATCCACATACCACACTCAAATACCTGCATCCAGTGGCCAGATTTGTAACCTGTTCTTTAACTCTTGTCTTGAATGCATTATATGCATTTAATGCATATAATCCTTGCTAAAATTGTTCTCCTTTCCTTTCCTTTCCTTTCCTTTCCTTTCCTTTCCTTTCCTTGATGGCTCCTCCCCTACCTCTGTACCCAGCAGGATCTGAGATGGCCTAATAGTTCAAGCCCACATATCACAAGCCTGTAACTCATTTACCATCAATGCTTTCTGCATCCTTCTCGGAGTCTTCTGGTACAAACGAAAGTTTGTTGTAGTTGTACTGGAAGACTCAAATGCCACACCTTCCTCCCTTCTTAACCAATCAAATTCCACATCTGCTTTTAACTCTATATATCTAGGTATCTAAAATATAACCCCAGTTACAATCTCCTCAGTTCTTCAGCTCATTAATTATAAATGTCTTTAAATATTAAGATATAATATTTTCACAATATCACCGACCCCTACTGATATTGTAACTTTAAAGGGTATCTGTTATCTATATCATCCACTAAATTCATTTATTATTTCAATTTCTGAGATTTGTAAACAAAATAGGTAAAAATCCAAGGGGGAGGGGGTTGTATGAATACGTTCACAAGACACTGTAAATTATTCCTGACGACAATTAACACGTTTATTATGGTTAAACTCACAACAGCATGAACAAAGATCGAGCAGTGAGGATTATTTATTTCAGCGAGAAGGGCATTAGTGTGCTCAAGATGTTGAATGATCACCACCCCACCTCATCCTCCAGACCTCTCTGACTCATCTGAAAAGTATCATCATTCCAGAGAACAAAGTTCCACTGGTCTACAGCTCAATGCTGGGTTTCTTATAGTACTCTAGCCCACACTTGGCATTAGGCATTGAGTCAATAGGTCCATGTTTATATGCTCCTATTCTATTGACAGTACTTCTATACAGGGTCTAGAAAAGCAATGTGTGCATTTGCACATCTGTGACACCAATGGGTAAAAAAAAGTAGCTGAATGCATTCATTAGAATGGATGTCCATAGATTTTTGGATATACAGTATATATCCAACAAGGTCTGGTTTTACAACTTAATTTCCATGGATTTTAATATGGTTATCAAAACATGTTTTTCTATGATGGCTCTTTAAGGTTCTCCATCCATTGCATTGCTGATTATGTTGTCTAATTTAAACCTGTGCATTACCCTTTCTTTGGCTGGTGTTCTGGGTCATTTTAATTCTATGTCCCTTTTGCGTGGGCCTTGCTGTCGAGGCATCATTAAAATTGCAAGCACATCACTATGTGCTGTCTGTCTGTGGGTACT
Organism: Acestrorhynchus altus; assembly: GCA_034509495.1. Lineage (NCBI taxonomy): Eukaryota > Metazoa > Chordata > Actinopteri > Characiformes > Acestrorhynchidae > Acestrorhynchus > Acestrorhynchus altus. The sequence continues at coordinate 16,753,422 of CM067504.1, forward strand.
GTCTGTCCATATTAATGACTGAAGCCCAACTCTTAAATACCTGTCCTCTTTTAATTATCGCCTGTTCATGTCTTTTAAAGATCAGATTCCCACTTCTAAACACCAGGCCAGCTTACAGGGCAGTCTTGTCTGTCGCCACAAATGTCATCAGTGTATTCCTCCACCACTGACCATGACAGGCCCCACTCTCAGTCTTTATCTGCCTCTCCATTCTTTCTTCCACCACAAAGATCCCTCCGTTTAGTTTTTTTTTTCTTTTTTTTTTTTTTCCATTGCCCCGCCGCTGTATCCGCTTTCTACACGTGGCAAATGATTGCCCGGGTAAAGGTATTTTCTGTTTCAATCTCCCATTTTCCCAAGGGGGAACAAAAGGGACAAGCTCAGTGCAGCTGGTTTCACTGAGAAAATGGCTTGGAATTGCCTCATTCCTCGGCAGATTAGTGATTGCATACAATCCGGGCCTAAGTGCTATTGTGCGCCACAATTTGGCCATTATACTTTGTCTTTTCCCATTTAGAGTACCCCCCCAACCAATTAAAGTAATACAGCCTTCCAATACCTGCTCCCAATTAAATGTGGGTGGTATTACCTGCCTTGATGCTGCTAACCATGAATTCCTGCTACTTAGGCGTATTCATTAGGCCTATTCATACTGAAGGGCCTGATGACAAGGATTCAAGGCTCAGCCACTTCTACCCTCACCCCCTCCCCTTCCAAACCTTCTTGTTCTCTCCCTACACCCACCATCCCAATCCCTTACTCTCCTTCACTCCTAAGACTCCCAAGTCTTGGCTGGGGAAAAAGACACGGGGAGTGTCAGCCGCTGACACTTGTTTTTTGTTCCCTCTTTTTTCCTCTCCTGGATATTTTTTCTTCCTCGCCTGCTCCTGGTTTTGTTTCACAGGTAGCCAGCACTCTCCCACCCCACCCCCCCACACACACACACACACGCACGCACCTCCTTTTTTCCCAGCTCATTGTATTTTTTTCTTTCTTTCTTTCTTTCTTTATTTCTTTCTTCCTGTGTGCAGTTCACTTGGCAGCACCCGAAAAGCCTGCACCTCACAAAATGGAGGCCTCTTCAGGCCACTGAGTCGATTGACAAACCCGGAGTGTTAAAAGTCGACAAAAGGCAGACGGGGAGCACCGTCAGCCATGCTTGGGGAAGCTGCCAGTCACATGGCTCTGCGAGCACAACCCGAACATGCTAGTCAGAAGGAACTGCAGTTTACCCTATGATTTTGACAATTGCTTCATTCACTGTTTTTCAAGACATTTTACTGCAGAGGTTATGACTAGTTATCATTAGATTATTAATCTTAAAACTTCAGTAAGCACTTTAAACATTGTTATGGTGAAATTGTATAGAATAAGAATTATTTTTTAAGTACTATATCTTCAAAATGGCAATTGAAAAAAATACTTTTGAATTGAATCAATTACTTTTCAAATTAAGTCAAAAAGCATAATAAAATGAAGAATTTTGCAATATATATATATATATATATAATATATATATATATATATATATATATATATATATATATATTTTTTTTTTTTTTTTTTTTTTTTTTTTTTTTTTTTAACTTTTTTTTTTACTTTTTTAACCATCCAAGCAATTGCAAATATATAGACAAGAATAACAAAAAATGTAGATGTGAACTAGAATATGATTTTTATATTATAACATCTTCAAATTTACAGGAAACAAAAACCTTAAATTTAAAAATGTTTGTCAATAAAACAAATTTTATTTCGCAATTGTGGAGAATTTCTATAGGTCAACCATCATGTAAACTAAGCATTTTATATTTCACACAAACTTCTTGAAGGAATTGAAGTATGGATTTGTACTTATAAGAGTATAAAGCTTGGGGCTGTATCTTATTGATACAATAAATTTGAGGTATAATAAAGTATCTTTTTTCTCTAGACATGGTTTTTTTAACTAGTTAACTAAGAACTGATCTGCACTTTGCGGGCAGTTATTTGATCTTTTCCGGTTTCACCAGATCAGACTCATAATAAACTTCACCACTTACCCAAGATTGTGTGATGAATTATCAGCTTGGAAAACAGTTAAAATGAACTCATTTCCAAATTATTTCAATCCCAGTTTAAAGGCTTCCAGTGCATATTTACTGTTTAACTACATGTTTACATGATTACAAATAACGCATTAAAATTCTTGTATGTCAAACTATGAAAACATCCTGCAAAATTACCATAGAGTTCTAAAGGTTCTAAAGTATGATTATGTAACAAAAGTATAGTATTGTACACTTGAGGGTCCATTTATAGAATGTATTATTTTTATATGTACAAAATAGTACCTACATCATACATTTTTTAGTGTGTAGTATAAAATGTAGTTCCATATATACTGTATCACAGTACTATACAGAATCTCTTATACATTGTATATTGTTCCATATTAACTGGTGAAGACCTGATGACCCACAATATAATAATGTCAGCTGAATGCACTCAGTGCATCGTAGTTGTGATGGGTATGTCCAGAGTTTTGGATGGGTGTATGGTTGGATGTTTATCACACATTCTACAGAAGCAAAAGGAAGGCATCTGCCTCGGCCTTGTGAAATAAACATTGAGCAGGACAGTGTGTCTTTCATCTGCAACGACAAACTCTCAGTGCTGTTGTTTGTGTTTTTCCTCTTATTCACCCACAATCAAAGCCAGTTGACCATGACTTACATCCATGTCTGAATTAGAGAGAAATAGGCTTGATGTAAGATGACTGGAGGAGGTTAAGACATTTTTACTACATGAGAGAGGATGCCTGTACTGCAAAAAAACAAACACAGAGAAACAAACCTTCCAGCCACCCAGCCTCTAAACCCCCTCCTCTTCCTCCAACCACTCCACGGCCTCAGAGTGGAGAGATACAATGGTCCTGCGTTTTCATGAGAGACAGACAGAGGAAAGAGAGAGGGGGAGAGATAAAGAGAGAGGGAAAAATGAGTAAACGTGAGACTACATGTCTTCATTAGAGAAATGCTGAATTTGGAGCTGGCTTAACTTTCCAAAGCTAGGCACCGGGCGAAAGGGCCATGGGTGAAATGGAGAGAGCTTTGTTCACAGTGTCCTGTCTCTCTCTCTCTCTCTCTCTCTCTCTCTCTCTCTCTCTCTCTCTGTGAAAAGGAGGCACGATCAGGTTCTATCAGGAAATGGGCAACCAGAAGGTTCCTCAGGCATCGGAAATCAGCCTGTACGTGCTGATTCTACTCTGGAAAAAGACACTACATGCTTTAAGGATTTTTTTTTCACTCCCAGCATCTTAGATTTAGGTTTGCTGCAAAGTTTAGTAACAGCTAACTTCAGAAATACTTTAAAGAAACATCATGTAGAAATACATATGTCGCGTAGAAATATACATCATGTTGGAAACATTATAAATACATTATGCCCACTGACAGCAATAGGAGAGAGCTGTACATGGTGTTGTCAGACATGTGCGCCGGAACACTGCTAACTGCATATGTGATCATTGGGTCTGTTCTGAAAATGGTGTGCTGAAGCAGGAAAAAATGGACAAGCTTTGCATGTCTCTACACAGCTCAGGTCAGAATATTTCAAAATATAAAGCAGGTCTTTGGGGCGCCTCTAGTATGTAGTGACAAGTACCTACCAAAAGTGATCTACAGTTGACAACTGGTAAATTGAAATATGCATTGGTTTGGGCCTACACCATGTGGAGGCCCTAACTCCTAATTGTCATATATATACTGTATATATATATATATATGTTACTTATAGTTTCTCTCGAAGTTAAGTAAATACAACCAACATAAGCCAGCAAACAAAATCACAAACAAAACGGAGGCCTCCCAATTACAGTTTATTTATTAATGTTCTGCAGGATATTATATATCGTCATTTAATCTGCAGCAACATTACAGCATTACACTAATGAGGTAAACCTTACAGCACCCAGTTCTACTCGGATTTTCCTGCAGTTTAAACCCAGAGATGAGCAGCTCGGCTCCCAGGGCGGCACGCTGCTCGTAGGCTGGTTATCGCCCCCAAGCCCACTGGCATGAGGCAGCTTTTAATTAATTTCACACCAGCAGACGGTGCAGGAATGACCCTGTGAAAACGGGACCCACAGCCCTGGCCTAATCGCCGGCAATGCCACCACGACATCATCCCAGCTCCCGTCCCGCCGCCTTGCAGAAAGTGATGGAGGTAGTTTACCACGCCACAAAGCGCCACCTATCACCATAAGCAAATGCTAACCTGGGAGCATCGCCCCCGGCAGAATTAATTGGCCTGCTTGCTGTCTGTGAAGTGTCTGGCCCTTTTTTTATAGGCAGCTTGCCCCAGAGACGCTCACAGGCCTCAGCTCTCTAACAGTCAGTGATGGGATTGGTTGCCAGATAGCCATGGAAACCTGTCTTATGATCCATGATCCCAGAACTACTGCAAGCGTGCCATAGACACGTTTGAATGTATATAAAACCTAAAAGTACCCTTATATAATCATTCACAACACAATCTACCAAGCAGGAGTTGTTGGGATGGAAATGAAATTTATATGTGCAATGTAATGGATGATGTGTGAAAGGATATGTTTATTGGGTAAAACCATATAATTGATAGGCCATCTCTACCCCTGGGGGTCCGAACAGCTGAGTCCCTCACTGTCTTCAAACACAGAAGACTCATCTGTTTCAGGAGTACTTAACTCCATAAAGACATCTGTGTTCAACAGAATTTAAGAGTGAGAATCTATAGGATTCTAGCCATGTCTACTTGCTAAGGATATTCTGAGTGAACAGCAAAGCACTTTTGTAAGTCTCTAGATAAGGGCGCCTGCAATGTTTGTAAATGTAAATGTAAATGTTCACCTTAGATACAAGATGGGATATGGTTGTGCATGGAGATATATAGGTTCTGAAATACTTGCAGCATATTTACCTATAAGTCCTCCTTAAAAGGATTAATTGGTTATAAATTGTTACTGGGCAGGTGCAAAGGATTGTTGAGTCAGGCATTTCTGGGACATCTTGCTCAGTGCCTACACCAGCAGTTTGTACAGTATATCTCTCTTCACAGAAAAGGCAGGATTGAAGCACTCACCACGGAGCCTCCATACTATCTGTCAGATTCCAAACAGAACCGGGACTCATCGCTAAAGATGATACGGTTCCAGTTCCTAGCAGTTCAGGTTTCTCATTTGCAACACCACTGCAAACAAAGGCAATGGTTGCTTGATCGGAATGGCCTAGATGGTGGTCTATCAGTTGAAATGATCATCTTTCTCCTCTCAGTCCAATGATACTGCTCCTTCCCAAACTTGTCAGCTGGAGTAAAAGTCAAGTGATTTTAAAGGCATATCTAACACCAACAATCTCTCACAAAGGCCCCAAAGAGCCTGTTTATAGGGCAGCAGTGTGTGCTTTTTAAGCCCTCTTATGCCAAGACCCATTAACAGACATTTTTTGTCAATGATTGTACGTTAGATTCTGACATTTCAGAGCATTTTTGTCTCTTGTTTGGTGCTTTCATATATTATTTTTTCCCTCCCGAACCATCTCTCACAGAAGTATCAATGATTAACTTTTACACACGCAAATGTGGGCGCAAGAGGAAATGAGGCCAAAACTGCCATTATCTACACTGCTTTTACAGGCCATTTAGCCGAGCGAGGCAAGAGACTGTTTGAGAGAGACAGAGAAAAAGAAAAAGAGAAAGCAGGACATTCACCCCCCAAAAAAGTAAAAGAAATGGTGTGTATGTGAGTGTGTGTGTGTGTGTGTGCTCACACTTGGCTGCTCAGTCACGCTAATCAAAGCATTCAGTGTAGTTTTTAATGGAGTTCCCGGTCACAGCACGGACTGTTTTCTGCCAGCTCACCCATCAGAGTGCCACGCTCCAGCATCCAACAGCCAGCAGAACATGCCGGAACACCCCAGCTAGAAACACACACACACACAACACACACACACACACACACACACACACACACACACACACACACACACACACACACTTCCAGTCGGCCAGAGAGACAGAGAGAGGCGATTAACACACATCTCGCTTTCCCTCCACTCACTCTACTGTGACTAAGAAAGTGCTAGGACTATCTATCAGCAACTTTCTGGCATGTTAGCTGGAGCAGAGTGAGTGAGTGAGAGAGAGAGAGAGAGAGAGAGAGAGAGAGAGAGAGAGAGAGAGAGAGAGAGAGAGAGAGAGCGCTCTGGTACTAATACAGTAAAAGTCAGGTAGGAAAGAGAATTAAAATAAACTAGTTTGTGTACTATTGTGTGTATTTTCATCAACAACAGTAGAAGATTTGACGCTGTATCAGTAGGTTACAGGTGTTCTGTGTCTGCATAGGCAAATAGTTTGTGCTTGTGTGCAAACTCACTACTCAGATCGGTTCTGGAGGCAGCTCTGCCTTTGAACCAGAACACAATTGGTTTAGAGAATAACCAATTAAAGTACCAGTAGGCAGAGCTTTAGAAATGTGTAACTGTTACTCAGAGCTTTATATGTGGCTAAAAAAAATTTTATATGTTTTTTTATGCAATGTAGCCACATCTATAGCTCTGAGGAGCAGGAAGCACCACCCACTGGTTATTTTAATAGGTTATTGTCTAAACCAATTGTGTTTGTTCTGCCTCTAGTACCATTTTGAAAAGTGATTTTGCACACAAGCATAATTTGCGCATTGACTATTGTGAAAGTAAAATGCTTTAATTATGAATTCTGCCCCCTATAATAGTGTCAATCACTACTAGAAACCAACACACTACGTAAAAATTGTTTTGAATATTGCTATGGTGCTTCCTGGTGAACAGAGAATACTACAATGGCTTTTTAGGGCCATTGTTAAAAAACAAAGTAGTAGCCTTTTAATAAAGACTCTAATATTTAGAGGTTCACATAACATGGCATCTTGAGAATAAAATCATATTATTCAAGCTTAAAATGATAAAATTACACTAGTAATGTGACATTCCTATGTTGACAATTCACAATATTATGTATTTTTAGATCTTAGAAGCAGACAGATTTGCATGAGAGAGAATTTGCAGATGACATCTTCACTGATCGTAAGTTCAGCCATGTAACTCCTCAGCTGTGTTGTTTCCTGTGTTGGGTTCCTGTAGTTACCTGCTCCAGATTAAAAAAAATGGACCATCCCCTCCAACTGATGCCAAATGTCAAAACATGATCTCTAACAAAAGTGCTACAAATTTCAAGTGAGGGTTGGCGTGACCCACCATCCTTCAGGATATAGTGAAGACAATCCATACTAATTTTTGCAAAATCTGAATTTGGCAGCATCAAAGCTTGATGTATCTCTGAATTCTTACCTTTAAAAAAGAAGGATATATTTTGTAAAATGCCCTGGATAAGAGCACCTGCTAACCATACATTCAAATTTAAAGGAGACAGTCACATATGCCATTTAATGTTATGCTCAGGATTAGAAATAAAAAACATATTTTATATTTTTTTCTTTTTTAATAAGGATTTTACATCTCAGATATCCGGTTAGGGAATTGATCATCTGTTTTTAGCTGAAAATACAATAATTTCGATAAGTTATTTGTAATGATTAGATTGACAAGGATATTTATAATGATAAGTTCTTCAGAAAACTTGACAGTAGACTGAACAGTAGTTTGAACACTGTGTGAGCAAAGACAGAAAGCAAACAGCCCCTTCCTTCTTGCTTTTCTCTGTAACCCAATATCTGGCTCAGTCACTTTACAGCCCCTCTCTTGGTGATCAGTCAGAGACAGCATGCAGGTTGAGCTTTTACACATGGACAGAGCAGTGAAAATGCACTTTTTACACTGGGATTTAGTTCAGTTAAAAAAGAATTCATTTTAGCTGTTTCCGAGCTGGAATATTGATAGTCATACATTGATCATACTTATAAGTTAGGTCTTGCAGTTTGTTATGACGTATAGAATGTCTGTAGGTTACGCTGATGCTGAGTTATGAAGCCAAGACAATGAACATGTATCTGCCCACAATGTGTGGATCTTGGATTGTAAGTGTTAATGTAAAATAAGCTGAAGAGTTTGTTTTGTAATTGATATAATTTTTATTGGTCAGTTAACCCAGAATTATCAGTATCAGTAAAAAATAAAAAATGGACAAAAATGGAGATATGTTTTTCATTGGACAGCAGCAATATGCATTTTTATTGTATGTTCTTCTAGTGGTTTTCTATTAATGATTAAGTGGTACACTATCTGCAGTGTGCTATATATATATATATATATATATATATATATATATATATATATATATATAGTAAAGAGAGCATAGTTGTGGACATGAGAGAGAGAGAGAAAGCAAGCTGGGGTCTCTGGTCGGGCCGTGCCAAAGGGGGCAGCCTATCTCCCAGGTCCATCCGCAGTGTCGGTTTTCACCAGGGAGAATGGTTAATGCAGTTGAAGGTAAAGGGATATGGGCAGTGGCATGAGAGCTGCACTCTCAAGCTTTTGTGTGCACCTCTCCGTGCTGAAACGGATCCGACTACACCGGGCGAGCGCAACCTTTTCTATTCAGGAAAAACGAGGGGAGGAGGGAGCAAGGTCCAACACACACACACACACACACACACACACACACACACACACACACACACACACACACACACATATACACTAACAGTCTTGCATGTTGACTCCCATAATCACATTGGTAGGCTATACTCACATTGCCTGTAAAGAGTTTGTGGACTTTCAATTCTGAGATTTTCACTGTTGCCAGACAAATATCTGCAACTGCTTTGTAAATGTAAACAAGCTTATAATTTCATACATAATTCTTACATAAAATTCTTACATCAAAGAATTTTGCGGTTTAGATTTCATGGATGTCTTCTTGAGCATTGTACTTGTTATGCCAGGTAGTTCCAAGAGGATTGATCAAGTCCGGATGTGTGAATGCTCATGAATTATGTTTCTCTGTAAAACGATGAGCAAAAGGTAAAACCGTGTTGTTCAACAGCTCATTGTGGTTCAAATTAACTGTAAAGGACCATTTCCACATAATTAAAACACCCCCCAGAGCATCACAGATCCTCCTCCAGCTTGGACCACATCTTGCATGCAATCCTCACTGAAGGCTTCCTTAGGTCAGTGAAACACACCAGCAGTACCTGTAAGTCATTTTTAACTTTTGGCCACAATTCCTCAAATAGTAAGAATTCTATATTCTATATTCTATATTCTAATTTAGCTATATCTTTTACACTGTGCCTTTTGGAATACCCAAATATCTAATCACAAATCATTAACCTCTGCTTTGTGACCCATTTTCCATGCATTCACTGCACTGTACCACCTTTTCTCAAACTATGAACACCATCACACCTCATGTAGATATGTATAGCACCAAAATCCTTGTGCAATGCCATTTGCAGGAGCCTGAAGTTTATCAATCACAGATGTTTTTTAATCTTGTGATGTCAATACTGTGCATCAAACACCACAAAACACTTTATATTTACTGCAAAACAGCCCTCAAGTGCACAGTATTCTATAGTCAGGACATAATTCTGAGAGAATTAAGTAAAATTGGATAATTCATTAGGTCAAATTAAAGAAAAAGGCCACTGTCAGGGCTGGAATGAAAGAAGGCATGTGCCGAGTAGAATCAAAGCAGTTTATATTATAAAGCTTAGGCAAAACAAGTAGTCAAAAGAGGTTGGAAAATGTGTGTGTAAGTATTCCAGTGATTGAGACTGGAGTGGAGTAATGCAATCAGGTTCCTGGAAAACAGGAAGTGTCAGGGAAATCCAGGGTGATTGACAATTATGTGACATTGTGACAGGCTTATGGTAGAATTTGTGAGGGAATTCTGAGCAATTTCAGCCCATATCAGATATTTGGCTACCTGTCAGTAGGGTTGTGTGCACAATAGAAACTCAAAAACTTACCCACTTCTTGATCGGTTCATTCACATTGTCTTTGAGTGGTACCCCAAGGTCAGACTGCTGTTCACTGCTACATGTTCAAAGGCTTTCCATACTTGAGGGTTTGGGGCATTATACTTTGGACATGTGTGGAACAGGAGGATATGATGTACACCCTGTTCGATGGATTGCTTAGGAGTTTTTGGGTGACCTGGACACGGAGGAGTGAGCCTAGGTAATAAACACAATGCTAAATGGTAGGTGCACATGCAACAAATTGGGCAGACGGTAACTAGGGGTTGGATTAATCCGTTCGTCTATCTCCCATCAAATGGGAGATATGAGTTCTGAAGTTGGGAATATACATGGAATCTCAGCTCCCTCGCTTGCATTCGCTGCCATTTCATATTGTCTAGACAGGGCATCTGCATTAGTGTTACAACTACAAGGATGGTAGGACTAAATGGATTCTAGGAGTAAAATGGAATCTAGAAAAGGTGTCACACAAGACCAGGCAAACAAATCAGATAAGCGAAATCCATCCAGAAATTAGAGTCAAATGTGGAAACAAGATCAAATGAACCAGATAACAATCAGGTATAAAGATGCTTTGAATTGCAGGTGATCCAAACAAGATGTTGCTCCTAGGCACCTGTGCTTAAATGCAGCCCTAATGACAGAACAGGTGTGCAGAGACTAATATTGAGGGGAGAGGGTCCTTCTGTGTGCTCTCTTTTTCTGCTCACATAGTGTTCAAATTTCAGAATAAAAGTCCTGAGATGGGCCAACATTTATATATTCATAAATAACAATAACATGAAATAAAGAAGGACATTCATGTTGTTTTTGGACTAATATCAAGTATCCTTGTCAAACTAATTATTACAAATTAATCAACATTATTACATTTTCAGCTCAAATACACTCTGGATGATCAGTTTCATTTCTGAACAGGATTCCTGATATGTAAAGTGTATTTTGGTTCTTATAAGTAAGAAAAAAACACAAATTTCTTTTCCATTTTTTGATCAATCTCTTAATTTTAAGACAACATCAGACACTATTATTCCAGTCAAGCTGATGCATTTTTTTCCTCAACAACAAACAATGGATCACCAAGGACCTGAAGCTGTTAAACATGAAGAAACGGACATTCAGACTTGAGGACATGGTTCTTCTAAGGTCTGTGCAGAAGAAGCTGAAGGTGAAAGAAGAGTAAGGAGGTTGAGTAAGGAGATCTACAGAAGTTGGTGGGAAAAATTCAGAAAAAACAGCACAAAGTTTTGGTCTGGCATTTGTTCTAAACCACAAACTGCGGGGGATAGTTTATACACTACCAATGTGCTGAATGTGTTTTTAACAGGTTCAGCATGTCATCACCCACCTCCAACAGCTATAGCCTTACTCCCTCACCACCTGTGCTGTCTCTGCATGCCTATTCACACTCACTCCCCCTACACACCCACTCCCCCTACAGACCCTTATCCCCCTCTAGAGGGGATATCGAACCAGGTGAAAAGACAGCTGGAGAAGCTAAAAGTGGGCAAGTGGCATAAGTGGAATAAGACAACCAAACCAAACCTGTTACCATCACGGGTCAGAATGTTGAGCTGGTTGACACAAATATCTGGATGTCCTGCTTGACAGCAAATTGGACTGGAAGGCCAACACTGATGCTGTGTGCAAGAAAAGGATGAGGAGACTATACTTTCTGATGAAGGTCAGGTCCTTCAATGTGTGCAGCAAAATGTTGGACATCATCTATGAGTTTGTTTTTGTGAGTGTTGTCTTCTTTGCAGCAGTCTGCTGGGGAGGCTGCATCAAAGGTGGAGATGCTAAGAAGCACAACAAGCTTAAAGCTGGATCTGTCCTTGGAAGCTCACTGAGGAAAACTCTCAACAAACTGAACGCTATCCTCGACAACTCATCTCACCCCCTCCACGACTTACTGGTTAAACAACAAAGCACAGACTCAACAGAGCAACAGAGTCATTCAGGAGGTATCACTATGTTAGGACATTACTACAGGCTGAGCCACTAACAAGACAGGCTCATTAATTTTGGACATTATTACTTCTATCCAATCACTGCACTGAAACTTTATCTATCTATCTATCTATCTATCTATCTATCTATCTATCTATCTATCTATCTATCTATCTAAACAGACAATTACTACAGCTATGAACACATGCCACATGCACTGCTACAGGACACATCTCCTTCTTGCAGTACTTTCTTGGTCTGACCAATAAGATGAGAGAAAAGAACATTCTCACTTGTTTTTCAGTAACACATTTTGGTGTGCTTGGATTTTTCCCCAAGTGAAATCAAACCCAACCAAGGGAAACCTATCCAAGTTTACAAACATGTTAACTGATTTGGACCAGAGCAAACCAACTCAAGGTGGGAAAAGGCCTTCAGAAGCTCTGCAGCCACATCAACCCAAACACACACACTGCTACTAAGATTTAGACTCTGGGGTGGTCATTGTTCATTGTTCTGAGAATACTAGCAGTTTGAGCAGTTGGACTGATCAAATGGTGTGATTCATTTTGTCTGTTTGCTTTTCTCAGTAGGAGCTTCTTGATTAGCTCCACATGCTTTCAGACCCACAGTGCTGTGTCATCTTCTCACAGTGGAAGGAGGAACACAAACACCTGTGGATTTCTTCAGATCTGGAGCTTGGTGTCCTCCTCTCTCAAGTGTATCTGATGGGGGTGGTTTTGATGGTCTACTAGGTAGAATAGAATAAAATAGAATAAAAGAACATCTAAATTTTGGTTGGGAAAAAATCAAGGAAAGAAAAATGAGGAAAAAATAAAATAGAATGTAGGGCCAGATTATTGGCAAGAATGGGGAAACATGATATGTATTGCTGTACAGGAGATACAAATTTGTATATTGCAATAAACTATGATATTTCAAGCAACAGAATATATTGTAATTAATATCATTTTAGAGAAATGTTGTATAAATATTGTTATATACTGTAGCACATTGGCAAATGCAAAATTGCAAATGCTCACCTGTATTAAAACAGCCTGAATTGCAGAATTGTCTGAAAACTTTTGACAGGCAGTTTTTGTTTCTGTTTTTTTGCCACTACCCACCTGTGCCACATGATTACTTACACTATATTCAGTGAGATAAACAGCATAATAAACATTCATCTATATGTAAACACACAAACACCCATCCCTACACACACAGGAAACAAACAGTGGCGAGGATGCTGCGGGCCAGGTGACAGGAGTCGCTCCAGTGAGATGTTGGATCAGCCAAGCAGAGAAAAGTGACGCGTCACTTATCATTTCAATATTCATGCACTCAGCGGTAAATATGCAGTGTGGGTTCGCTGATTGGAGAAAGAGAGGGAGAGAGAGAGAGAGAGAGAGAGAGAGAGAGAGAGAGAGAGAGAGACAGTCCCACACACAGTCAACTCGTGAAATTTGCTGATTTAGGCTGCTGTTCAGATCCAGTACAAAACTCCAGATGTCACTCAACACACTTAACTATTATGCTGGCAGAGACTAATCGAGAAAGGAGGTTCACGCTCATGAGCCATGGGTGCTTCTTGGCAAATGGACCGACAGAATGCTTTTTATTCCTCTTGCATGTGTGTTAGTCTGGGTGTGTAAGTAATCAAATGATCTGCAGTTTTGTGCTGGATTGGCCTGATTTGCTGTTAGCACTTGAAATGTTTAGTTGAAAGCAGTGTGTTATATTTAGTACTGATAAGGATTTGTAAAGAAGAAGTGTAACTGTAGAACAGTAGTAGAACCCTGTTCAATACTGTACCCCCTTAAGAAGGCAGAGGTGTGGGGGCATTGTTCTATACAGAACCAACCGATAACAGCAGTACAACCACCTGTAAATGCATTTGTCTGTTTTACACTCTAAGAACAAAGGCTTCTTTATGGTATTAGAAAGGGTTCATTGGCTGACAACAGTGGTGACAACAGCACCGAAGGGGTTCCATTACTGTTTCAGTCATGAATCCCTTTTTTATTTGAGTACCAGAAGGATTCCTTTGTGCTTAGAGTGTGAACAAGCAAATATGTTTAAAACTGGTTGTGCTACTGTTATCAGTCAAAGAACACTTTTTCAGTATAGATATTTGTGTTGTTATGGTTCTATATATGACTATAGTGATTTATTTACCCTTATGAGAGAGTGTATAGAACTGTTATGAGATATATATTAATTCATTCATCTTTTCGTGATATTCATCACAAACATTAGTTTGGGAGTGGAATGGGGAGTGGAAGACAGGCTTACAAAAGTGATTGAAAAAGTGTTTAAAAACCACATCATTTTAACTGTTGAAACCTGAGATTCACGTTTTGCGGACAATCACATGCCATAATCTAGGCTTCATAACTCAGAATCAGAGTCATGAGGCTGTTCTCTTTTTTACGTTCAGAATAAATGTCCTGAGAAGCAATAATACTGATACAGAAATATCAAGAATAATAATGGGTATTCTGGTTGTTTTTTTTATTATTATTATTTTTATGTGAACTACAGTCAAGTATTTTGAAACATTTAATCTAACAATTATTACAAATAATTCATAAAAATTATTCCATTTCAGCTCAAAAACATACAGGATGATCATTTTCAAGATGTGAAATGTAAAGTATACATATATCCCAACAATCCCAACCTAATGTAATCCTGTCCAGTTTTGGTCTGATGAATAGTGTTATACACAAAATACTGTACTTTGCTTCGTTATTTCATGTTTTATAGTATTTTTTAGTATAGTATTATGTTTGTGTGTATATACATACCAACAACAGACAGAATTCATTTTTGTTTCCATTCTATTTTAATAAATAGAGACTGGAAGTGTGTTAAATTAGACCTGAAATGTTCAGATTTGGTGCTGTATTGTAATGGCAGTTTGCAGTGAAATTCTTTAATAAAAAACATTAATTAATAAAAAAAAAAACAACTTCAGCATGAGTGGATGGTGGCTAAAAAGATGTAGAGTGGGTTATATGTAAAATTGTTGGCTTTTGTAATGTCACAAAAAGATTCAATTGAAAGTTTGGTGTTTTTCTATTTTGTTTCTACATAAACAGAATGGACTATTTTCTTTTCATAAACTTCATTTACAACATTCTGAGGCTATTTACAACTGATTGCCTAATAATGAAACATGCTGATTTTCTTTTTGTAAAAAAGATATGTGGAATTTCCTTTGGAAGGAGGACACAATGGGGTTGAAGGTTTTCCATTTTGGGAACCATAAATTAAATATTGTAAAACATGAAATGTCCATAACATCTGTAATTTAGCATGCTTTCCAATGTTTATGTCCAGTGTGTATTTTTAGATACTAAATAGGATTTAATCTAAACAGTACATTGTGTATACATTTACTATTATACCAAGGTTCCTAAACATTGTAAGGACCCCAAAATAATGTCATTAGATCCAAAGTATCTCCAAACATACACACCTAATGCACTTACATACCCACATACTTACCCATATACATATGTACACAAATACACATGTGCCAAAGACACACTCACATTCAAACACACCTTTTTCTTTGACATTTCCTTTAGTCGTGCCTCCCCCTACTGGCTACAAAACTCTCCTTCTGTCTCCTTCACAACTCCTTAACCCCCACCCCCCACCACCCCTCCATCTTTCCCCCAATCCCCCTTTCAAACCCTCTTACTTCTCCAAACACAAACTCCTATCAGCATCTGGCTCTCTGTATACCAAGCCACTCTGCTACACTGCTGACCGTACCCAAAACTCTTGTTAAGTGTTACAAACACACTGTCATTGATCTCCATTGGTGTGATCACTATTATTTGTGGAATTACTATTATAACTTGTAAAGCATTAGGCTACTACTAAGATCTAGGTTATTAATCGTAAGACTTATTATACAATACTATCCTTATTATTACAAATCCAAATCCATTTCATGTTTATTTTTGCAAAAAAATATCTCCATTTAATGATACATTATCTTGATACTTCTAAAAATCTCATTATATCAACTTACACTAAAGGATTCTTTTTCCCCTTGTGTAAAAGTACCATTACTCCAGAGAACATAGTTCACAGCTGACATGGCAATACTATTGACAGTCCTTGTCATGTGTACATCTGTGTCAGCAATGCACTGTAAAAATGAAAAGGTTGAGGAAACTCAAAATTTCAAGGCATCTTACTGCACTAGATTGTTGAGTTTATGTTTGTAAGAAACCCACCTACATTTGTGCCAATTTAATATATATTGTTCAGGTAATTCAATTTCCACATGTATAAAAACAAATATAAGTTTTATATACTAACAAAATCAAAAGATGGAACAGTTCAATGAATGTGTTCATTTTAAACAGCTGTAACAGAAACAGAATTATTCACAAAACAAAACAGTGAATAATGGCAAAGGAGGTTTACTCCAAAATGATGCAGATTCAATCCCATTGTATATTATTGAACCAGCACAGCAGACTCCATTTAATTCTTAGAAACCATCACTGGGGAAAGGTGATCTAAAAGATGCTGGAAATAAAAGTATGCTTCTTTAAAATGGACAAAAATCTGTATATATTATGGCCAATTCATTATGGCATGATGGCTAACACATTTAGCAATTACAATTTATATTTCCCTAAAGTAAAAACGTTAATGCTGACTGTAATGATTAGTGTGTTAAACAAACCCATACCATAAACATCGTTGTTGTTGTTTTCATTAGAAAATGTAAAAATGTAAATGTAAAGAATAAGCAACATTCATAATTCAAATGTTAAAATTTGTACTTTGAGAAGCAGTAAAACTCTGCCAACATAGTAATTATAACAAAAAAGTGTCAAAAACAGCAGGACAAGAACCATAAAAGCCAAAGTGGGCCACTCTTGGAACCTGAGTGTTTGCCTGTTGAAACACAAATTATTTGTATTGTACAATTATTTGTATTGTACAACATTCATCAACAGAAAAATAATATATGATGCAATAGAACCAAATCAGTATGAACACCTCCTTGTTTCTACATTCACTGTTAATTTTATCAGCTCCACTGACCACACAGGAGCACTTTGTTGTTATATAATTACAGACTGTAGTCCATCTGTTTCTCTGCATAATTTGTTATCCTCCTTTTTCCCTGATCTTTAATGGTCAGGACCCCATAGGACCACCACAGAGAGGGTGGTGGGTCATTCTCAGCACTGCTGTGACCCTGACATGGTGGTGTACTGCTCTAGTGTTCAAACAACTGTACTGCCGGAGTGTTCAACACCCTCAGTGTCACTGCTGGAGAGAGAACAGTCCAACAGCCAGAAATATCCAGCCAACCATGTCCTGTGAGTCCTAATGAAGGGGTAGAGGATGTCCAACACAACCTGCAGAAACAGATCTACAAGGTGGAGGAAGTAGGTAGCCATGTCTAATAGAGTGGACAGTGAATGAACATAGTGTTTAAACACTCCAGCACTACTGCTGTGTTTGATACACTTGTACCAGCGCAATATGCCACCACCATGTCAGTGTCACTGAATTATTGAGAATAACCCACCACCCAAATAATATTTCCTTTGTAGTGGTCCTGTGGGGACCTGACCATTAAAGATGATGGTGAAAGGGGGCTAACAAAGTATGTAGATGGATGACAGACTGCAATTATACAGCTACAGAGTGCTCCTGTATGGCCAGTGTAGAGTGCAGAAATAAGGAGGTGCTCATAAGCTAACAAGCTAACTTAGGTAACTAAACTTACCTTGTTAACTAGCACCACCTAACTGCTAGCACAGCCTTTAACATTGAAAATATGACACATGGAACATATTTTAACATATAATTAAGGCAAATGTTTTATTTCTAGATAATATTGAACCAAAAACACAGTTTTGGACCTCAGTAGAATGGCAGAATCTGCTTCTCATCTAAGATCTAAGATCTCATAAAACGAATTTACAATGGTGGACACAATCCCAGCAAAAAAAACAAAATACCACGATAAATAGACCTGTAACCAGTTCAAATGAGCAAGTCCAGAATAGTTGGCTTAGTCTCGACTAGGGTTCAACTTCAATTTGTATAGTTTACCAACACAAATTATGTAATGAGGCTATTTTTAACAAGAAACTTAATAAAGGTAGTTGAAACTGTTTACAGTGCAATTAAATATTTCTTGTTCAGTTGTTATTGTTGTTGTTGTTGTTGTTGTTGTTTTATTTTATTAAGGTGAGCAATTTTGAGTTTTGTTTTTTACAGTGTGGATGCAACTTAAAGTAGCTGAATATGAAGGGGTGTTTACAAACATTTGTCCATATAGCGTATATAGCAGTATTTCTAGAACGGCAAAGACATATTAAGCAAACAAATGTTAACGTTTAATCAGTGAAGTCAATGACAAGTAAAAGTAATCTCGTGTACGGCAGTGTATTGGGGTGTTTTGGCAGAGCCAAAGCTGATTTCTAATGGAAAACTCTAAGCCCCCTTCTCCCACACCACCACCCTCCACAGGCCTAAGAGGAATACACATCTAATTTTCTCAACTCTTCTTCTATATAATTTGAATAAATTACTCTATGGATCAGAAAGAAATGCTCCCCGACTTCCTCTCCAGTCCTATGATAGCTGTATTTTTAATTATTATTTAATTTAGCAGTTATGAGTGGTTTTCAGTTAAGGAGGATACTGCTGACAAATTCAATTAAATGAAAATAGAGAACTTAATGGTCCATGTTAATGATTCATTTCATACATAATATTATGGTTGTTGTTTTTTTTCCTCTTTCTTTTTTCATCAGTAAATTTATAATCAGTGAACACTTTGGTTTTGGTTACAGGGGTCTATGTGTAACCAAGGTGCGTATCCCCCTTCATTGCTCTCTCTCTCTCTCTCTCTCTCTCTCTCTCTCTCTCTCTCTCTCTCTCTCTCTCTCATACACACTTTAGCCCTGTTGAATGGCACATGCAGTATAACCCTTGTGACACCTATAGCCATTAAATTAACTGGTGCGTTATGTCTGCCAATACAGAGCCAAAAATACCAATATAGCACATAAAAGGGAAGTATAAAAATATTAACAGGACAGGGCTATTCAGGGCATTATGCATTAATGCATGTCTTCCTACCAGAGGTTTATAAGGACACTGTAGGGGATTCATGACTCTGTGATGGAAATGTCACAATCAAATTAAATTTTATTTTGATTGTAAACATTTTCCAATCAGCCAGAACATTAAACCCACTTGGGTAGTATCATGTAGGTCTCCGTTGTTTCATTAAAACACCTCTATTCTTTTGAGGCATGGACTCCATAAGATCTCTTAAGGTGTACTGAAATATCTGGCACCAAATCTTACATTACAGCAGGCCCTTTAAAGTTGCGATGAGCAGTCTCCTGAGTCCACCAGTTGTCCTTCTTTGGAACACCTTTGGCAGGTTCTAACTGCTGTATACTGGAAATACACTACAATACTTATAAAAGTATGTGGGAACACTCTGGCTCAGTCATCAAACCATTAAAATTTGCAGTGTAAATATATGATTTGAAGCTACATCTTGTAGCTAACTCTAACCTTCATCAGTAAAATATGACATTCTTAGTATGTGTGCAAACCAAACAAAACTCTAGTATCGAGTATCAAAACGATGGCCAAACAGCTCATCTTTTTTGTAGCAGAGCACAAAAGATTTTATGATGAATAATGCTAACTATAAAAATGCAGATGTTAAAGAACAGAGCTGAAAGGCTGGGGAATGACAGTGAAATATCCACAGCAACTTTATGTAGCCATTTCTAAAGTTTGCCTTGGTGCATCCTAATCAGTTTATGCCTACAAACAGTGAAAAACTGTAGTTTCTTTTGCTTATGAGCATTCATTTACAGCCAAAATAAAAGTGGAGCAGAGAAGAGTGAACATTTATTCTTGTCCCGTTTACAGAACACAGAAGACAAATAATGTGATGGAATTGGAAGTGAACGACATAGAAAGCTACATGTTTTGGTCAGTATGAGAAATACATACTTTTTTAAATAGCCCTTTAACCCCATCCTTAACCTTAACTGTTACCAAAACGTAACCTACAAACCTAACCAACCTAACCCTTACCCTAAGCCAATGCCTCACACTATCCATGACCACACCCAGAGAAGAATGTGAAATTTCCCAGTTGATGGGAGATTCTTTGTGAATAGTAAAATGTTTACAAAATGTTTCATATTTCTTGGGGGGGCACTTTAGTTAGATGTATGATTTTTTGTAATATAATGTTGATATTACATGTAATGTCTTGGTTGGTCTTAAAAGCACAAAATACTTTATTTAAGGGCAGCATTTCATGACCTCATGACACAAATACATGAAAAGACTGTTTTGATCAATTTGGTTGTCATTTCACCTCACAACAATGGTTAACCATTCACACCCTAGGTGACAGTAATCAAATTAACAAAAACACTTAAAAGTACTTTATGCTTTTATATTATTAATGATATATTACTGTATATTATATCATTTTTGCTATTTGGGTATCTATATGCATTGTCTTTCTCTGGAATTCTGACATTTGAGCACCGTGTGAGCAAAAAAAGAGAGTAAACAGTGCACTATTTTTCATTTTCTCGCTGATCAGTCAGAGTCTCCATGCAGTTTGACTATGTACATTTGAACAGAACAGTAAACTTGCACTGGAAGGCTCTATTGACATTTAAAATGAAATTTAATTCAGGTGGATTATTAACTTAGAAAAATATGTGTACCTGCACAAAAAAAATGTCATGAAGGTTTTGTTTATTGTAGATGTTTAGTAGTCTTATGAAAACGTTCTTTCAGTAAAGGGTTACCAAAAGCAGTGTTTAGCAATTAATTAGTAAGTAACAATTGTCTGTAAAGTTGACTGAAAAGAACATTCAGACAATTCACATTTTTCAGCTACTAAGTTACAGTTTGGATAAGGGGTAAACACTTTCTAAATTAGATGTTTCTGCAAACTATTGCTTTGAATTTCGAAGTACAGGATCTGGTGAGGAGTAACAGAGGGCAGGGCCAGCCTGAGGACGGTTGGACTGGGGGCTTCTAGGGTTTGTGTGCATGTATACCCAGAACACATGTGTATGGAGGAGGCCCCAAATGCCTGGGGTGGGGGGGCAAGGGGACGGCTGGGATTGAGGAGGTCATTGACGAGTGGCCCATGCTTGGTGTGTTTCTGTGTGCGTGTATTGTATGTGTGTGTGTGTGTGTGTGTGTGTGTGTGTGTGTGAAGTGGGCCGGAACAAGTTCTATAGAGGGGCACAGGGCGGTGTTTTTCCCATGGTCCACTGCCCCTGCCCCTGAAACACACAGACACACACACACACTCATGCACACACACGGCCCTGTCAAAGAGGGCCCAGCTCAGTTACAGACCCCAGGGCCAACGTGCTCTCAATGAACTGATACAGATGGAGAATTTCAACACAATGGATGGATTACCACTGCCAAAATAGACCTGCACACACACACACACACACACACACACACACACACACACACACACACACACATTTGCTTGACAGCAGATGTACACCAAACTGAAACATAGAATAAGGATGAACATCATAGCATATGTGCATTGGACCTGTTCAAGTTCCGCCCATAAATATATTTTTCATAACTATTGCTGTTAGATTGATTAACTATAATCAAAATTAATTATTCCACCAGAGTAATGGAAATTGACTTCTGTTTGAATAATTTTATTAGTAGTTTAAATCAGTTGCCAGATGAGTTGTGACAGTAGGATATCATAGATCAGAACAGGACATGAATCAACATGTATAATCAGCACCTTTAATGAACTGCTATGAATTTAACTTTCTGTAAAAGATATACATAGCTTTTGTTGTTGTTGGTGCATCATTTATGCACTGTGATTTTCCTGATTGAGTGTTCTGAGTGTGTTTTGGATCAGTTTATACTTATATATTTTTTTCAGTTTTATTACTTGTATTAACATTTAATTATTTTAATGTTTTATATTCTTATTTTGACCTATTTCATTTTATCATTGTTTTTTCATAATTAAACATGAATTTTTGATTCTTTAAATGTTCACTTATATTCTCATATATTACCTTTTTCATGTTTAACATTTATTTGTATCTTGTTACATGCATTCATTTATATTTGTTTTATACTTATTTCATTTTATTCTTAACTTTCACTAAATCATGTCTTTTTTTGATTGCTTTGTAGTGGTTTTAGTTCATTTATCTGAATTGATATCCGTGGATTTTCAGTTAATATTATTTTATTTTCTATTTCAATCCCTAAAAATTTTAAGTAATCAGCTACATCAGGCATTCCTTTTCACATGTTTAGTTGTTTAATGAGTTTATTGTGCACATAAAACAATAACAACATAGAATGTTTTACCACTGTAATATTGAATACATCATCAAAAATACTGCATTCAGCAAACAATATAAAAAAAAGGACATGACAAAATTAGCTGGCCATCAGCAATTAAACAGCATATTATTGCTGCCATACAAACCATTTATTTCCATTTTCTCTCCATTGTTTTCTATATTTTGAAATAATGTGATTATTTTTTTACTTCATTATTTTTTTTATCTCATGATGAATGGGTCAATAAATAAGGCTCTGAAATGACATGGTAATGAACAAAATTTTTTATGTCCATTGAAAGAAAGTTAGGAAGGTTTTTTATGTTCTGCTTTAAAGTTGTTAAAAACATAAAAAAATGGAAAAAAGGAAAAAGAAGAAGAATGCATATTATCTATTCTGAATACTTGTTTTCTGATCATGCTGTCATTTCTGATCTTGCTGTCTGTTTATCTTACCAGTACAACCTGCAAACACATTTAAAATGAAAAATAACTTCCATTATTATTCATAATATTTTTTTTTTCTAAATGGACATTTTCTACATATTCACGACAGCTACTCATTACACTGTATTTACAACTTGTTTTCAGTGAGCTTGAATAACATAGTCCAGTCTAAGTTTACATCAAAAATTTATTAAGCTTAAGACATTCTAATCACTAACAATCACAAATTAGTCTACAAACTATTGGAAAACTACTATGAGAGAGGAATTGAAGTGTGCTTCCTTATACAGACCTCAAGGGTTGAAAGGGTTTTGTAGTGATTATACACTGCAAATAGACAAGAAGTGACTTGTGCCACAATTCTATAAATGCGACTTAGAGGCAGCTACTATCAGAACACATTTGTGAACAGAGCATCGGGTTAGGTCAGTCTATAAAGGAAAAAAAATAGTAAATACATCAAAGCACTCTTTTTTGCCCATTTTAATTTTTTTCACTTTATTTCAATCTTGCTTGTTCTATATTGTCAGGGTTTTTTTTGTTTGTTTGTTTTATATTGTATCAACATTTAATGATGAATGGACCAGCCAATAGAATTGCTCCAAAATGACTTGGAATAAAATCTTTTTGCAATGGTATTATGCCAGACAACCAAAAAATCTGTGTGGAGGCACCGTGGTCAGTGCCAAGGTCAATGGTTTGATGTCATACATCCAGAAGGCCTGGTGTCATGGTGTGGGGTACAGTTTATTTTAAGTTCAGATCACCTTTGGTCTTCATCAATTAAGGAAGGGGGCATGAGACCCTGAATTGACTATCAGGGCCTCAATAAAACAACAGAGAAAGATAGTTATTGTCATGGCCTCAGCCTTTGAGGTGCTTCAGCAGGCTACAATTTTTACCAACCTGGACCTGTGCAGTGCCTACAACCTAGTCAAGGTCAGAGAGGGTGACGAATGGAAGACGCCATTCATCTCCCCATCCGGCCACTACAAATACCTTGTTATGTTGTTTGGGCAGATGAATGCACCCACTGTCTTCCAAAGGTATATAAACGAGGCGCTCAGGGAAGCTCTGGACAGGTACGTGTTTATCTACCTAGATGACATCTTAATTTACAGCAGGTCCATAGATGAGTATGTCGCCCATATTCAGCAGGTTATCCAGCTGCTCCTGGAGAATCATCTGTGTGTCAAGCTGAAGAAATCCCAGTTTCATGCACAAAGTTGGAAATTTTATTGAGTCTGTGTGTGTGTGTGTGTGTGTGTGTGTGTGTGTGTGTGTGTGTGTGTGATAACAGTAGGGTCCTTACCTATGTGAATGTGTAATTCACATGCGACCTTATAAATCATGGCTAGAGGCTCAGTTTAGACATTCACCAGCTTTGCCTGTGATCCAGCTCCACCTCTGATGTGTGTGTGTGTGTGTGTGTGTGTGTGTGTGTGTGTGTGTGTGTGTGTGTGTGTGTGTGTGTGTGTGTGTGTGTGTGTAAAAGAGGGATTAATGGAGGAGGCTCTGTTAAGCACATAGCACAGTAAAACATGACACACTGACTCCCCAAACAGCGTTCCAGCCAGTCACACACACACACACACACACACACACACACATACACACACACACACACACACACACACACACACACACACACACACACACACTCACACCCACACACACACACACACACAAACACACACCCACACCCACACACACACACACACACACACTGCCAATTTTACTTCTTCCTGATGGATGAAGGAAATGCTAGTAATGGTCCTAGACATGATTAATAAAATCCTGTGAGGTAAAATTAATACTCACACACATGCCCACAAGCAGAAACAAAGTTTTAAATCATAAATACAGATCATATGGGTGTGTATATGTGTATCTACCATAATAACAAAATCAGTAACAAATATATATATATATATTTTTTTTTTTTTTGCTGTAAAATTCATATATAATTATGTCATTTCATATTTATGCAGATTTAGATTTAATTTCATTTGCATTCTGTATTGAGTAATGTCCCATGTCATGGCTTTTTTAAAGTAATAAAAGTATCCACACATTTTTGCAGGTACTAGGATATGCCATGGTTGGACTGGTTACAGTTTTTTAAGTTTAGAAACAAGGCTCATGTAGTCATAACATTACACAGAAATCACAAAACCACAGAGACAAGCAGCTCACCTCAGATCACATCTTTTGAAGAATGGACATCTTAATTCATAACTTTAGTAATTTACAAAAATCCAGTATTGGCACCACATGGCACAGACATAGATCATACATTCAGATTTTGTTTAAACCAGTTAGACACTGCTGTTCTCTAAAACACCTCTGACATTCCTGCTACAGCCACATCTCAGCGGGGGTAAGGAATGATTAATCGAATTTGAGGTACTGGACTGAAAATTTGGTATGCTTATGATACCAGTTTGGGACCAGGGCAGAACAATGGAAAGATACACTGTCCCTGAAGACACCTGCTGTGCATCCATTGGGTCTCTCGCTGTGTTGATGGTATGTACTCTGTCTAAAAATGTGAGCATGCGAGCTGTGCTGTAAGGACATAAGCTGTCATGGCAGTGAAGATCTCCATTGTGCAGAATAAACAGAAATTATTATTAATTGCCAAAAATGTTTTGTAGATGTCATAGATCCACTGCTGTATAATGGTTACATTATGGAACTGCAGGTGCCTGAATGCTAAAATAATTCATTCTGGGCAGTGTGTTTGAGATATCTAAAACTCACTTGCAAACAGGTTAAAAGAAAAAAAAGTTTAATGTTTATATATATTGATAAACTCTTTAAAAATAAACTCACATCCTCACATACTCACGTCCAGTCCACATAGTCTGGATGCGGAAGCTAAGTGGCAAAAGTAGTCAATTTTGGGCAAAAAAAGAGAGAAAAAACAGCCCCTTCTTTTACATTATCCTCTATAAATTAATACCTAAGTCATTAGATATCGAGTTGTATTTTTAGCCCTGCTGATCAGCTGAGGTCTGTATGCAGGTTGAGCATGTATATGTGGACAGAGCACTGGAAGACTGGGATTAAATTCAAGTTTAAATTAATGTATTTTAGCTGATTTCTGAGCTAGAACATTAATCAATGATTAATCAATGTAGTTTGATATGTTCTGTGTATATGTAGGTAACTCTGATCCTGAGACATGAAGCCTAGAAAACAGTTTGCAAACTCAGGATTTTTTGTATTTTAAGAGTTAATTATATTAGCACAATAAAAAAGGTAATAAAAGGCCATAATTCAGTTCAAGTAGTAGTGGGTGTCAGAAGGAGAACCCATACATTTCTTGTTAAACTATTTATCACAGGAGTTTTTATTTAGTACCTACTATGAAACTACGATGTACTTTTTGTTGCTATTAAAATGGGGGCCTCCTTAAACTAAATGAACAAATGAAGTGTGTTTAATGAAAGGTCTAATAAGCAAAGATATGATCCTGTAGTTAAAGCTTTTGTTCACATGACCTGTCTCACAGGCTCTGATTACACCTCTTCCATCAGTTAAGGGTGCCTTCATGCCTTCATCAACACCTCATTTAAGTCATTGTGCACCATATTTGCCACAAATAGTGTGACACTCAGACACATATACCCACTCACACTGTATTGCACACATCGAGGTAAGGCAAGCACGCTACATTTTAATCTCACAAAAATAAAACATAAATAGCTAAGTGAGTAATATAATTTGCAACATCCTAAAAAGAAAAAAAAAAACAAATAATAAAAAAAAAAGAATAACTTACAGGGGGTCTAAAATAAATGAAACAAAAAATGCAATAAATTATGCAAGATAACAAAAATTAAGTGTTTTAGAGCTGACAGCTTTTTAATCTGAGCTGAAAGCTGTTCAAACAGGACTGTTTTCAGCCTGGATTTAAACGAGTCTAGTGTCAGGCCTCTTCTAATGCTCTCGGTGAACTGCTTTCATAAAAGCAGCACAGAAGCTTAATGCTGATTCACCATGTTTAGTCTTTGGACTGATTCTTAATGAAATGAGAGTTTTACTCGGAAGATATCACTGCACCACGTGCTTCAAGTACCTTCAAATCTGTTGGTATCCAGTGGAAGGAAAGAATGGAAATGATGTTCCCAACTAAATAACCCACCTTTACTTGTATGCCCTCCCTCCACCCCCGGCCGCCACACACACACACACACACACACACACACACACAGTCTCCTGCAAAAGTGGTATATGGGCTCCAGAGCAGACCCTGAAGATTTTTACACACGTCTGCTACTGAATAGATAGTTTTGGTTTCAAAGAAAGAAAGAAAGAAAGAAAGAAAGAAAGAAAGAAAGAAAGAAAGCTTAAATATTTTGGCAATATATATATCTCCATTGAGCAGCTGAGCAAGGACATGTTTTTTACCTGCCAGGAGGAAAGGGAGTGAGGGTAAAGTGTGACTAGCAGGATGTGCTTTGTGTCAGTAATGTGCTAAATGAATTCATATGCCACTTTTGCTTCTAACTTCATTAGCAACCCCTTTTAAGTTGCGAATAGTGTACCATCATAACAAGCTCATTTGACAAGTTTACTACCTTTTTTAGTCACACTTTATAATGATCTGTGACTCCTTTTCCCATCTACACTGAGTTTGAACTTGTAATATTAATAATTGCGTATTGTGTGTTGGTCTGCAAAAACCTATTGGATGATAACATCTATTCTGCAAAAATGGATCATAAAGCACTAGTGCATTTAAAAAAATTGTGAAACATTTAATTCATGATCATAATTTAATTACGATTGTAGAGTACAGGTATGAAGTCGATGAAATGCAGTAATATAGTATTATTTACATGCAGTAATGTCCATGCAGGTGGTGCAAGGCAGGTATAAATTAAGTACATTATTATGAATTTATACAATAATAGTGCAAATTAAATTAAGTTCATTATGAAGAATAAACTACAGTCACAGTGCAGAGGGTGCAGATAAGTGATAGTGCAAAGTTAATTAAGAGGCAGCGGCAGTGTCCTTGTTAATTATAGTGGCATTGCAGAGTTCAGCGGGGTCACAGCCTCAGGAAAGAAAAAACAAACAAACAAAAACGTGGAGGCAAAATTTGGAGGCTCCTGTAATGTCTGCCAGATGGGAGGAGGGTCTATGGATTGGATGAGAAGGATCCTTAATGATGTTTCTCACCCAGTATGCTGTTAGTGGTCCAGCAGTAAAAGTTCACCAGGATCCTGGGACACAGGGGCATAGCTGGAATACTCACTTATAATAGAGTAATAGATAGAAAGGGTTAGAAGACTTGTTATCATATTTGTATCATGTCTGTAGGTTGCTCAGTTTCTGAGATGGCATATAAATATCAGCAAAGTTCAGGTTGTAAGACTTAACTGATTGATTTTCATTTTTATTTTGTTATTTGAGAAATGCAGTTCACAAGTAGTTGGACAGTCACACATTTTTGATAAGTTGGCCTCTGTAAACTAAAGTTCAGACATGGCACTAACCATTTCACAACCTCCCATATATTTACCAGTCTCAAATAATTGGACAAGCTAACATAACCATAAATATACAGATGAACCATAACATTTATACAGCTGATGGGTGAAGTGAACACAGTGAATACAGTGGATCCTGTAAAGGAGGGTCTTCCTGGTATGCAGTGGTCAGTACCAAAAGCTCTCCAACAAGCAATAACCAGTCAACCGGTGACAGGGTCATGGGCAAAACAGACCCATTTATGCTCATGAAGGTCCCCCCTCACAACTTACAGAATTTATAGATTGTACTATATCATTACTTTTGGTGCAAGATACCACTTAATAAAACCTGTCCAACCACATTCAAACTCATTTTGCTCTTCCCATAATATCCCCATTCATAATTTCAATTCACTCTAATACGCTGTCAGTTTTATTCAAGTTTGAATAAACTATGTAATGAATATAAAATGTATTACAGTTTAGCTTTTTGAATTAAATAAGGAACAAAAGAATATTCTAAATCTAATATAATCTTGTATTTTTTTTGAGATGCACCACTACCAGCACCACATATCACACCATACCACAACCATGTCAGTGTCACCAGCCACATTTACATGCAGCCTGATAATCTGTTAATAATCGAATTGATAGCTCAATCTAAATAGAATAGTCTGACTCAGGTCATTCTGAACACAATTTCTAACCAAATCCAAAAAAGTGGCTAATCCTTTAAATAATCCATTATATAGAAGAATAATAACCATGTATACCCCTGTATCTGATGACATTTCCAATTAGAATGTTTAAGTATGTTCTGGTTCGAGCCATACTCGATGCAAGAGCCTGGTTTGTACAAGGCAACAGCAAAATCCATTATCACTGGAATAGCAGAATGGTTGCTCTTACATGATATTATTCAGTGTTCCAAGTTGCATGAAAAAATGAATGACTTTCAAGTCATACAAATATTTTGCTTTCACTCAAAATAAGTGAATTACTTCAATATGACTTGCTCCCACCAGTACACTTCCACCCAGAGGTTTTGTGTCATCTGTAGTGGAACTGGCATCCAGCTCATGCCTCAGAATTTTGCAGGGTATATCAACTTCCTCTAACCTCTTCTTTAATAATAATAAAATAATAAGACACACTACATCCAAACTCAGGTAACACACTGCTACTCCCCCTACTCTGTACTGAACTCACATGATGCTAATTGTCATGGTAACATGTACACAAATGTGTATAATTTTAG